>JAQIXG010003475.1:0-14782 GCA_034700105.1 Oconnorella tubifera | reverse complement strand
GGGGAATGTCCGGGGTGGAAATGTCCGGGGGGGGATGTCCTACACTCTTATTATTTGTATTGAAATCTCTAGAAAGCAGAGAAATAAATCTTGGTAGATGTTAGTATTGAAGTAAAAGGAGGGTCAGAATTATAATTATGTGCAGTTTTATTTAATTAAAACTAAAAATTACCCAAAGCAGCTGTAACAATATTAATTAAAAATAGATTAAAAAGTTATGTTAGCCAAACGGGATGTAAATTCTAGACTCTATATGCAAACCGACTAATAAAACATAAATTATGTTGAAATTTTATTCACAATTTAATCTGGTTTTATGGTAACCCTAACTTATAAAGCAAAAATATTCGTGTTTTAATAAAGAATTCTCTCAGTAAAATTTGAACTTATTCACAATATGAAAAGAATTAAATGAGTCAGATTCATTAATTCATAATAATCTTACATTCTTATTCAACAATCACGGACAGCTAATGTAAAGCATAAAACATTCAGTCATATAAATTACTCAAACTGTTCTTTTTGTGCTTTTTACTAAAGTGTAGTATTTTTAATTTGCTGAAATCTGTCGTTACTAAAACTTTAAAGGGACACATAAACCTCTAAATACAATCATTCAATGCCAACACAGTACACACAATGTCATGAGAACATGCAAGACCAAATAATGTACGAGAGAGAGAGAGATGGACAAACAATGCAAATGTTTATAGCGATGATATCAGCTATAATTGCAGCTCTTCCAAACTCTTCGCAAACATTTCTAGTCTCGACTTTTCTAGAATCTGATATCAAAATAGGCGCCAATATTCTTGAGAATATGATTATCTGTCACAAATCATGAGTTACAGTTAACGAATATAATTATCGTATACATTGAAGCAAAACGTTATGTTGTTTAAATTTTCTAAATAAAATCTAACCTAACCTATAATTTTAAAATAATATTTGAATTTAATTTAGTTTTATCTTATTAATATCATTATAAAACGCTAATCAGTATTCGGTCATTTTTTAGCTTCTTGATTTTTTTAATTAATTTCAGTTTGGCTCAAAAATTTCACTTTCAGTTAATAGAGAACACGCACCGACGTCTAAGTAATATACTGAATTATAGTTTTGTCACTAAAATCCATATTATCCTTGCAATTCCATAGCATGTACTTATTATTCTTGAATCACTGTGATATCTATGAAATATTAAGCCAAATTCGCTTCTCTTAATTTACGTTATTTTATTTCTTTTTTAGATAAATATTTTTTTGGCATTTTGAACTTCACATTTCGCTGTTCTACCATTTTTTATGAATAAAAAATTTAATACTTAATTACAGAAAGTAATAAATAAAAAAAGATAATTTAACTGAAATAATAAAACTGGTCACCCTCGTCGCCTGTATAGGAGCAATGAAATCTGAAACAAGTCGAGTCTCTGATCATAATGCATTGAAATGATTGGTTTTGAATCTTAATGGATAGATGGCGTGTTGATGTGATGACATTATTGTAGTGAGAGTCATTTGGTTTTGAATAGAAACATCGCACGCTGCGTGATATCTTGTCTAAACATGGCGCGCAGTCATTACTGTATCATAGCGGCTTATTTGCTCCGTGCTAAGAGAAAATATGTATCAGAGAAGATAAAGCTGATTTGCATTCGGAAAATAACTGCTCGTGTACTGTTCTGATTGAAAACAGTAAAAAAATTGTCGATGTCAGAGAAAAATAGTTTAAACATAGAGAGCATGGAATCTTCTTACTTCTCCCCCCACCCTTTCTGCTACTATTCAGTGAAGGGACGGATTATGGGGATCGCGCTGTTTAAAAACTCTCCTTGTGACGATTTTACGAAGAATTTGGGTACATAGTAGCCAAAGTATGTGGAGATCAAATATTTATATGCGGAACCCTGGCTACGCCACTGTTACCACTCCATCCCCCTGCCCTTCTTAACGGATAATATACTTCCAATACCACAAAACTTTGATTTAAAATGTTGCGTGACGCTGTCTAAATGTCTACATTGAAAATTTAAAATAATCGACAAAAGACTGAGAAATAAAATTGATTTTGTGTCATTGGTAATCTCAATATCTATCAAACGATCAAAATAGATTGACACTGGCTTGTCCTCACATAACTTCGAATAATTTTTGACGAGGGTTATATACGTAAGTGGAGACATTCTCTTTGCATGGTGTCTATATATTTCTAGAGATTGTCATATTATTTAGCCGAATGATTAAAGTTTTCATTTTATTATTAATGTAAGCCTATTTTAATTTTAGAATTTTAAGATCAAACCCCCACCCTCCCCCCCCCCCGCCCCCTCGTTTGTGGAAAAATGCAACGCGGAAGAGATATTTTCATTCTAGTTAAAAGCGCGAAAACAGGCACTCCTTGATTAATTTATATTTTCCCCTTCTTGAAAAAAACTGGATTAACCACTGCCTCTATATTCTTGAAAATTTAGCCAACAAATAGAGGGGAGGAGGTGGACAGATTAACTGGAAACATATTAATGGTATATCGCTGATAGCGGCTCCAATATATCACAATATTTATTAACTCTATGCAGTGTTAACTATAAGTATAATATCGACAAATATTGTATTAAAATAGACTAAATAATGTGAAACGCTTCGCAAGATGACAGCAGTATCTGTTAATTTCCATAATTATTCATACTGATATTCTTAAAATTCTCAAGATCACTCCAATCATTCAGTTGATGTAATTGGCATATTAATACTATGACATAATGATAAGATTAAAAATGTAACTGTTGCTAAATTTTGTTGCTAAATAATAAACTTTGTGTATTAATGCACAACGAAATAATTTCGTTATAAGAGAAAAAATAATTGTAACTAATGCTTTGTAACAAAATTAAATATCTATTTTTATTAAAATTAAGTTGAAATTTAGCAACAGTTACATTTTTAGTCTTATCATTATGTCATAGTACAACAAAATGTCCTGATATTGATATCTACAGGTATGGAGCATCAAGAGCATTTTACATTATAATTGCTATCAGTAACTTTATGTATTCAAAATCAAATGTTCAATTTCACCCGGTACAAATGTTTTATATTTAATGTTCTTTTTACCATTATTGTTTATCGTTCAGTTTTCGGCATTATATTATTAACAATTATTATCATTCAAAGATATACTTTATAATATTTGAAGACATACTTTAGAATATTATACTGAGAATCGTTAAAATCGATTTATAAATCTAAACAATTATAAAAAATTAAAACTAATTTCTTCACTGGTTCAGAGTATTTTTCTCTCTGACATTCTGTCTGTTTAGCAACTTTACTCTCTCGATCCAAGAACTCAAAACTATTAATCAAACTCAATCAGTATGTCAAGGCGAAAGGTACAATCCGTTAATCAACGCCCCTTCCTCTATCTCTCAGTGATTTATGACCATTTCGTCAACTCGACTATTGTTGCAATTCGACCACTGGTCAACTGACAGATTGACTGTTCATTGCTTTGGCTATGTTTCACAGAAGTGAGTATGCGAGAGAGAAAGTCATAAAGATCTTAGGGGCGGATTTATATTACTGAAGAAATGCTGAGTAAAATAAGATCAAAAGCTTTAAGTGCTAATAGATGTTAAAATTAATCATACCGGTACTTAACAACTTTTCAAAAGTCATCAAAAAAGTAAACTTTACAAAAAGAAAAAATGTACAATGTGAAGAAAAGCTTGTTGTGTAAAATGAGAAAATTGCGAAGTATTGCCTAGTCAATAACTTGATTAGTAACATGAGACTAGTTGGTTACAAGTTAGGAGCTCTACCTCTTCGCCATTTAATAAATTACAATTAATCATAAATGGATTAAACGTAAATTAATTTGAAAATGCAAAAATTAGTTCATTAATCTTTGCCAATTTATTTTTAAAAACCCAGCTTACAACGGTTTTAAAATTCGCCTATATACTGCGTACTAAATATTTATTTACATTATGATAAATACATACTACATGAATGTGCATTCAACATTATGTGAATTAATAAATTTAAAATTTAAGTATGCAGTATATTTTTCAAGCATTTAATTAAATACGGTAAGTAAACATTTCACTGATTCGTTGAATTGAACTGATCGATCACGTATATGGGAGGATCATTGAACATTCAACACTCAAAGTATATCTCAAGTCCAGATGTCTTCAGTGTGAATAAACATTATAATCTACAGTATCATAGCGCTAAGCAGGTGTCTTCACAGTGATACTTCAATTATTGAAAAAACAATCAGCCTTCAGAACCATTACACTGCTTTGGAACATTCTATATATCAATGTTGCTAACTATCAATTTTGTTAACTATCTGGATTACATGACGATGATGTTAAATTGAAAAGTAGCTAATGTCAAAATAAATTGTTTATCTGTGCTCTCGACATCGGTGGCAAATGAACTAAACGATTTTAATCTCGTAGTCAACTAATCCATGCAGCAGTTAACAATGACAAAGTTTACTGATAATTATCAAGTAATGATCGAATCATAGTTAAGTTTATCTAAAAGTTTCCTGCTTTAAGTTAAGATGCCACGTTGATAATGTTGGTAAATAAACGAAAGCGATTATTCGGATCACTGCAGGACAAAGGGTAGCCTTTTCACTGACATTCAATTCGAAGAGATTAGACGACGATAACTTTCATATAAAGAGGCTTGTTTTAAAGTTTTAAATCATTACGAGAATTTGGGAGAATCGTATTGTATACATTTTTTTACGAACATTAGATTTTATTAGTAAAAATTAGAGTTTAGCAAGTTATAAAGTAGAATATAACGCAAAACTTTCAAGAAGTTGATTAAGTTTAGGCCTGTAAGAAATTGAAAGAATTCTATCGTTTAGTAAAGTTTGAAGAAGTTAAAAGCTGTGGTATACTTGGGAAGATTAGAACATTAGTTATTTAACAAATTGTAGTATTGATAAATTACTGTAAGTATAAGTCATTTTTATATTTACTTTACTTTTTAAAATAATAATAATTAGCATTAAGTCTAATTTCATAAAATCGTAGATGCTATAATTTACACCGACTAACTAATCTGCTAAGAATTTTTACTGTTAATATGTTCAAATTGTTGATAAATGATTTTAAGATATTTTTATTGAAATTTAGGCCTACAGTAACTATCAAAAATCATAATTTCACTAAATTTCATATGCTTCCTTAAGGAATATTATCACTTTCACTTTTTTCTAACAAATTTTTAATTGTTTACACGTTCATGCGTAAATATTACAACTACGTTATGAAATAATTAATGAAAAATAAATTTATATATTTAAGCTTTTACAACAATGCTTCGCCGTCTACTAAAACGTCTGTCAACGCGCAAACGTCATCATTTCACACCCAATGACGTCATAGACTTGTCCTTATTCTCCGATACATCAGTTCACACGCACGCGACAACTTACGTCGATCTCAGCGACTTTCTCGACGATCAAATCCCCTGCATGTCGTTCGACTCAACCCGCTCTGTTGAGTCCTACCCTTCAAACGAAAAGTTTTCCCCTGAGATTTCCAGTAGAATCAAGAAACTTGGATGTTTGGAAACATCATGTGTGGATAGTTATTCATCGCTTAATTCTATTGATGATTGTGATTTCAACAGTTATACTAGCATTCATAGAGAATATATTCCTATGTCTCAGAATAGTAAAATATCAACAACTAATACTTACGAGTCGGTTCAAAGTTTAGATTCCTGTGAGAAATATAAAAGTTCGGTCGTGATAAAAAGGTGTGATAAATATTCGAATAATTCTTATATGTTACCCGGTAGTACAAATGAAGAATACAAACACAGGAATAATAATAATACATTTGAAATGGATCAGACATGTGAAACGTGTGATGATTATGAGAAGTGTGAGACATTATGTGAACTGTGTGGTGAATATCCGAGTCCCATACTGAAGCAGAAAATCGAGGAGCCTAATGCAAAATCTGTAAGTAGTATATTAGTTGTTTTATTTTAAACTAGATTTTATTTACAGC
Source organism: Oconnorella tubifera (assembly GCA_034700105.1). Lineage (NCBI taxonomy): Eukaryota > Metazoa > Annelida > Clitellata > Enchytraeida > Enchytraeidae > Oconnorella > Oconnorella tubifera. Next base: position 8,736 of record JAQIXG010003475.1, on the reverse strand, counting down.
AGTTCATAAATATATATAGTAGGCTTATTTTTTAATCTATTTTCTTTTTCTTTGCATATTACCGTAATATAAAAAATTCAAGCTTATAAGGCTTTCATTGGAAATCATTGAAAAATTTCATTGGAAATTTAATTTATAAGTCATTTTCTTTCAACTGTTTTATTGTTTTCTTAAACATGTATCTTATAAAATTTATTTCTAAACTATTTTGAATCGAAATATTTTATTTCACTTTTTCATGACTTTGTGTTTCCAATGATAATATTTCTTTGTAATATTTGCAGTTAAAGTCAAAGCAGAATGCAGGCAATCTTTATCACTCTGCTCTACTAAGAGTTTACCAAGTTGAAAAGAATTTTGTTGAGAGGTTGACAGGACTGGTTCAGTACCGCAGCGTTCTTCAGAGGGTGCTGTCTAGAGAACATTGTGACATCATCTTCCAAAATTTAGATCAGGTTGGTGTTGATTGAATCAATAAGTATATAATTCGGAATATTTTACTATTTTTATTTAGTTATATATGACTTATATTTTATATCGTTGTTAGTTATTAATTCTAACATATTATACCAAGATCTATAGTCTTCTAAAACTAGTCTTTTAAGATTATAGATCTGTAAAATGGAAGATATAATTATAATCCTGATCTTCCAAGATCTTTTAATAAAATCAATTTTTTTATTATGATCGTCTAACATTTTTTTATGTCCTGTTTGTTTTCTTTTAGACTTGGCATATAATTCTTTATTACTTATATTTGTTTAGTCATGCTTATTTATTCGTTTTATAAATTTATTTGTATATGTTTATAGCAAAGTATTTTCGTTTTTTCTTTCTTTAGATGATACAAGCCTCTGAGTATTGCGTTCAACATCTGGAACTTCTGCTTGAATCTTATCGCACTTCTGTTAAAGATGGCGCTGGTTGGAATCCTTCTCATTCCAACCAGCGCCATCTGTCGACTGTCAATGAGGTGTATCGGTCTTGTGCTGACGCCATATGTGACGTTCATGCCGTCTACTCACGTGGTCTCTGTCAAGCCTTGCAACTCTGTGAGACGTTGCGTGACGTGTCCCCTCAATTCAATGACGTCATACAAGTGAGTCATTTTTTTATTTATGTTTTGCGAAATTTATTAATTTTTTTAATTAGTGTACATTTTTTGCTATTTGCTAATTAAAATGTCATAAATGACTATTTCATCATAAATATATATATATTATATTTTAAAATTCTTAAATATCATATTTAGATAGGAACTGTTTCTTTAGAACCTTTGTAGTGTTAAAGAAATCTTTTTTATAATTATTTAACTATTTATTGTTAACGTTTCTTAGACTTTACTTGAACCATGGGAATTGTATTTTATTTCAGGAGAAGAAATTTGATAGGATGTCCCACTTGCTACTCTGTCCCACCTATCACTTACCTTACGTCTCCAAGGCTTTGCGCTTTCTAAACTCCTCAATTTCCGACGGCCATCTTGAACCTGATGACGTCGTATCCAAAATGGCATCAGTAGCTAGCGCTTTTTCAGTTAAAGTGAAGTCTCAGTCGCTTCAAAAGAGCGACAAAGTCGTGAAGTATTTGAAGAGAAGGACGTCACTTGTCATGAAGCGTAGTCACCGTGTCAGACATGTCACGTCGTGTCATCAAATTACGTCCATGACGTCATCACGTCGAGTAACCCATATTGAAAACTTTTAGTTTGCTGATAATTATAGTGCGAAAATAAAATTCATAAAGAATTTTGATAATTTTTTTGAAAGTATATACTTACTTTTTCAGAAATTTTTTACTTACTTTTTCAGTATTATACAGTGTACATTAATATCTTCCTGTGATTTTCGTTTTCCATGAATGCCATATTGATATATTGTTTAGTTTTGAATTTTCAAAATTGTTAGTACTGTCAATGTTTATAATTGACACAATTATTTAATTTAAATTGATTTAATCGATGACGCATGTTACAAGTGATGCAAAATTTACCTCAATTTTTGAAAGACTCTTTGTACATAGTATGTATATATATAATGTAAATATATTTATCATGCTTTTTGCCTAATTTCTGTTGTTATATCTATATAATGTTTATAAAATGAAACAGTATTATAAAATAGTTCTACTGTTTTCACTGCTTTGTAAATGACTTTAAAGTATACAGGGTGCCCCCCAAAAAATAACACCTTAGAGACTTCGATAACAAAAATAAATATTTTTTCTCACAATTGCGTCAGTTTGTAGAGGAGGAAATTTGACATTTAAGTACCAAATTTAATTCTGATATCTCAATTCTTTCAAAAGTTTTGAACTTTATATGAAATTTTTTTTTTCAAATTTCAATTTAACCAAGCTTCATAAAAATAGAGCTGTTTCGTAATTTTGTGATTTTTTGTCAAATAATTTGCTGATTTTTTTTGTAAAACTTGTCATTTTATGAGCAGAGTGTCTGTAGATAAAGTTGATAACAAAAATAGCTTCTCTCTGTTCTTATCTGAGACTACAATCTCTTTCTTATTGACGATAAGGATGTGTTCATGGAGTTTTGTGTCAAATCAGTGCAAATCTGTTGCTCATCAATTTTCATTCTGTAGTGACTTTTAACTATGATGTAAGCTCATAATTTTTTGCAGGGATTGCCTCATGGTCCTGAGAGTCCCAATGGTTAATGTTGGAGAAATATTTCAGGAATATTTACCTCTTTTAATGAGGCAATTGCTAAACTTTGACAATTTTAAAAATGCTCTCTTGGTTAAATTGAAATTTTAAGTTTTTCGTAGAAAGTTCATAACTTTTGAACGAATTGAGATATCAAAGTGAAATTTGGTAGTTAGATGTCAAGTTTCCTCATCTACAAACTGACAAAATTTGGAAAACATTTATTTTTAGCTTAGTTATCGCAAAGTCGCTAGGGGGTTATTTTTTTGGCGCACCCTGTATTTATAATTTATAATTAGATTGACCATAATTAAACAGCTGACCTATGTTAAAATTGACAATAACGTATGCACATGCAAGCTTACTTTTAAAAATCAAAGCTATTGTTCAAATTTCATTCATTGAAGAGATGAGTGTAAGATACACCTTTTCTAGTAAAATATGTAACGGCTTTTCCAATATAGTTTCCTTCAGAGAAGCCGACTTTTGAAAATTTTGTGGGATGCTGACCAGAGGCTCCGAAATGGATTTTTCAGTGAGGGGGGGGGGCAAAAAAAGAAAATATCTCAATTGTTATGCGACCTTTTAGCTTGTTTTACCTAAATTTTGATGTGATAACATTTGTTGCCAAACATTTATGTGATACTAATTTTAAGCTATGTTGTTATGTCGGGGCTGTTATGTTGTGATCATTTTGTCAGGGCCGTTTTGTCCGGGCAGTTTTGTTCTGGGCCGTTTTGTAGTGCCACCCGCCTGCGGTAAAAAAGTGATATTTTCATTTGACAGATGGCGCCACCAGTAAAAATAATAAAAAGTTTTAGTTTCATTCGACAGGTGGCGCCACCAGTAAAAACAATTAAAAGTTTTATTTTTATTCGACAGATGGCGCTAGCAGTAAAACCATTTAAAAAAATTTATTTTCATTCGACAGATGGCGCCAGTAGTAAAAACAATTACAGTTTTAGTTTTATTCCACAGATGGCCTAAAATTTGTAAATTGTAAAATTTGTAAACTGGCTTAAGATATGAAATAAAATTCAACACCCGTTACGATACTTACTGGCGCAATAATTTCAACATTAAAGCACTAAAAGAATCTTATTAGAATTGAGATGGAAATTTGGAAAACTATTAATTTTTCAAAAATTATCTTTCAGAACACATACTAACTAAACTTAACTTACTAACTTAACATGTAAATTAGAGAAATTCTGACAGGGGAATTATAACCTCTCTTTAAATCCGCCACAGTGTCTAATCTACTCGCAAGTTATCTATCATGATAGAATAACCTCTCATTTCTAACAACACTTGGTTTGATTTTCATCAACATTTTATAATCGTTAATTTATCAAATTTTGAAAACTTTAATCTTTAAAACTTAAAGTTTGTTTCATTTTCATCTCATTCCATGTAACAATGTCGACTACCATAATTTTAGACAACGGTGCCTATTTCGCTAAAATTGGACAAAATTGCGACCAAGTTCCCAGGTTTATTACATTTTTATATAGAAATATATAAAGTTGTATTATATATGCATTTAAAATGCATTTAAATTATGTTTATAATTAAAATTAATTAAAATTAAGAAGGTTATCAATTATCGCTCATTATTTTAGGCTTTTAGTATGAGAGGGATGCGATAAATTATGGATTATCTTTTAATCTTTTGTCACTTTTTTAAATAATGTTTTTTATGACGGATATTATGAATTATTATAAAATCAATTGCTGATATTTTTGTTATGACTGTGCAATGCAATCGTATAAGTATGTCCTGCAATTATGACACTTATTTTAAAGGAAACGGTTCTAGTATTTATTGCATTTAATTGTTGACATTTCAAGGGGAGAAGTGGTAATATAATCCCGAAATTATTTTATTTTTTAGCCATTGATCTAAATTTCGAGTTCGGAAGGCTAGTTGATCATTTTGTTCAATTTTTGTAATTCAGATTTTACGTATCATTTACTCGGTGCCAATGTTCTCAGAATATTTTATTATTAAATTGAAAACGAGATAAATATACATGAACTTTTGCTCAACTTGGAAATATTATTTGGTTAGATTGAACTTACGATATAAAGCTGTATTTTAATTATTTCTCTGATTTACTTATTAGATCTAAATGTTGATCAGTTGATAATTTGCAGACTGGTTCCAAATTGTGTAATAAAAGCAAAGACGGTTCGTAATCGAGTTTTTGTTGGAGATCAAATAGATGATTGTAGGGATCTGTCTGGTCTATACTATCTGCTTCCTTTTCAGAAGGTGCAAATAATTAAATTACTTTTATTATATTATAATATAGAACTCTCATATTAAAAGTTAGCTTTTGTAAAAAACTTGAGATTTCTGAAATTTAGTCAGATTTGTTGCGGAATTGTTAGCTATTCGAATGAAAATATTTATTTTAAAATTCTTATCAGTTTTAATGAAGATTTGATTTGATATGTTACAATACATTTGGTATCAATCTCTATATTTCAGTTAGACAAACTCTCCAAAATTATTAATAACCTGTTTTTAGCCATTTATTAAATATTTGAGAGTGAACTATGATAAAAAAATATGATACTTAAGTCAAGAAATAAATCAAATCAAAAATTATCAAAAATAATAATCCGTTGCAAATTTCTGTACAAGCAATCCTATTGATTATCAGATTGTAAATTACTATTTTGTTCTGATTTTCTTGTAGGGATATCTTGTCAATTGGGATATAGAACGGCAAGTTTGGGATCATATGTTTGGTAAAGAAGGAATCTCAGTCAGTTAAACTTTATATTTTATATTTTAAATTCAAAGTGAAGATGATTTTGCATGGATAACATAGTATGTAGTGAAAGAGTCTCTGTTACTTTGAAACCATATGATTAGAGTTAAGTTTAGGGTTTGTTAGGATTATTGTTATTAAACTTGTTATATTTATTGCTTTATTATGTTTAGGATTTATCAGAAAATTCAGTTCAATTTCATACCGTTTGTTGTATAGGTAAACTTTAGTGATTCAGGGATTATATTGACTGAGCCTTATTTCAACTTTACATCGGTGCAGGAATCAATGAATGAAGTCTTATTTGAAGATTATCAGTTTCAGTTTGCTTTGCGTTGTAATCGTAAGTGTCTTACATTTGATTACATATTTATTTCAATATATTCTCTATATCTGGGATGGTTTAATTGACTGCTTGCGGTCTACATGCGGCCCATCGATCCATTTATTGCATTGTAAAGGGCAGAGTGGAATAAATTGAAAAATGGTAATCCCAACAAATTGATTCAGAATATATTAACCCGACAAATCGACTCCTTTAATTCATGCCGTAATCATAACTCAAACCAAAGCTAAACTTAACCTGAAATCTAATCCTAGCTGTAACTTTTATCCTTATCCTAACTTCAACCCTAACCCTTAGAACTAACAGTTGGGACAGATTTGTCAGGAAGGTTTTGACGGTCACATTAAAATATATTCATAAACTAATGTTAGTTTTCTTGAAATTTAACCTTGTTAAAAAATATAGAATAAATACATTATAGAAGAAATATAGTAGTTAGTATCTACTATTTATTTACAATACACAGAAAGTTATTAGTTTGAACAAGCACCTTCAAACATTTACAAATTAAATATTTAAAATGTGTCTTGGGAAACTGTCCCAAAAGTTATGTTACTTTAATACTCTCGTACTTTTTTTGTGTGGTTTCTGGGTGATATTGTGCTTGATTTTATTTATCTTTTGTTTTTATGAATATATTTCTAGTATTTTGTATATTTATTTTTGTAGCGGGTTATTTATCTCAGTATAAATACTGTCGTGAGACTGAATCACTGCCTATTTGTTGTCTGGTTATTGACTCTGGCTACTCTTTCACTCATATTGTTCCCTATTGTAACGGAAGTGTCGTTAAAAAGGGTATTAGAAGGTATGGCTTACTCTTTCATTCAGTTTGTGAGTGAATGACTAATAAATGACTAATAAAATTAGTCATTTACTCAGTTTATAAGTAGTAGGGCGTAGTTATTTGTGAGTAGTAAGGTTTTATCATTCACTCAATTGTATTAAAAACTATTAATTCTTCGAATGCCTATAAAGTCATTTGGTCGTATTGTTAATTGAATTGAATAGGTTGTTTACGATATCGACTGCGTGTTCCTTCATCTTTTCAATCTATATTTTCTTGCTCAGTCTGTCACAAAGGAAAATTGTTTTATGATAATTAAATTTAATCATTACAATTTTTTTTAATATTCTGCCAAGAGTACAATGTTCATCAGCCATTTTGTGTCAAGAAATAAAGATCACAGTTTTAACATCATCTTTGACTTGTGATAATTGGGTATTGATTCTTTCTTTTATAAAGAATCAGTATCTGTCATTAAATGATTTTTCACTGATCCGATATTTAGCGGCATAGAACAAAGAACAAAGAAAAGTAAAGCAAAGAACATTTTGTTATTTCGTGATTTTTAACTTGTTATTTAATTCAATTTTAGAATAAGTGTTGGTGGTAAAGTTCTGACAAATCATTTGAAAGATATCATCTCATACCGGTTTTTTTATTATCTATCTATATATGATAAGTATCTGTTTGCTCAAATGCTTTGCATTAATAATGGTTATCAACTTTTGCACAAGTTTTATCAGTTTGTTAACCAACTTTCATATGGTGACAGTTACTGTATGTCGACTCTGGTTAGGATTTGGGATAAGATTTGGGATTAGATGTAGGGGATTAAAGGGTTAGCTTTAAGAGTTTTAGCTTACTTTTTTTAAATTTTATGATATATCTTAACTTGATTTTATGATATACCCTAAATAACAGAGAGAGAGAGAGAGAGAGAGAGAGAGAGAGAGAGAGAGAGAGAGAGAGAGAGAGACAGAAGGAGAAAACAAGAGAAAGAATTTGTTTGTTCAATGGTTACAGACAACTAATGGTTATGGATGAAACTCATGTTGTAAATCAAATGAAAGAAGACACTTGCTATGTAGCAACTGACTTTAACTCAGAAATGGAAATGTCTAAGTGCATACCTTTTTATAATAATCTTTTGTGTTATTTAATATTTTATTTTAGCAGTCTAATCAACTTGGGTTCTTGCTCTATTGAATAGATTCTAATTGTTCAGATTTGGTAAATAATCTTTAAATGTAATAGGCTTTTAGTTTTATTTATTGTGACAGTGCTTTTGAATTTTTTATATTCTTTCTTTTGATATTCTTTCAATGTTCTGTTTTTGATTCTTTGTAAACTGCTTCTATTTTGTCTATTTAAGAATTTTTCATTTCGTTTATCTGTGAGACTTTGATGATCAATCAGTCTCAATCAATTCTACACTGATTGAATTGCTAATAGATTAAAACTATTGTTATTCTTCTAATATTGATAATATTTTATTAACAAAATATAGCAATGCAAATTGACATCATAAAATAAATATAGAATAAATACACAGCAGAAGAAATATAAAGATAGTATCTACTATTAATTTACAGTACACAGAGAGTTAATAGTTTGCACAAGCACGTTCAAATATTTACACATTTAAAAGTTAAAAAATGTCTTGGGAAACTGTCCCAAAAGTTCCCAGCACTGCCGCTGCATTCCCCCTGCATTATTCTTCTTGTTTTTAATTAATTTCTTTATTGTAACTGAATTAGAGTCTATTAAATATATTGCCTTCTCTATTGCTTCTGTTTTTCTATAAGTAGTGCATGAATCGTTTATATGTTCAGCAATTGTATACAAAGATAAATTAGATTGCAATTTTCTAACTTTATTCTTATTGTAGTTGTTTCTTTATTTCAATTTTTAATTCTTTATTTTATTTGTTTTGGTGACTTGTGAATGTAGTTTTTGCCAATTTATGTATTCTTTCTATTATTGTTGTCATAAGGTTTCCAAAATTAATGAAAACGTAATTGGGTACTAAATACTGAACATTATATTATATTGTGTGTTTGTCGCTTTATATTGCTGTACTCTTTGAAGTTTATCAAAACTTAAGTTTATCAAAACTTAAGTTTATCAAAACTTAAGTTTATCAAAACTTAAGTTTATCAAAA
>JAQIXG010003474.1:0-14785 GCA_034700105.1 Oconnorella tubifera | reverse complement strand
ATGAACTTCAGGAGAATTAAGAAAATTAAGAAAACCAATGAAGTCAACAAAAATTTAAAAACATAATATAATAAATTTAGATAAAATGCACAATATTTGAAAGGTTAAACTTTGTTGTATATAAAAATTCAGCTGTATATACGTCACTTTCATAATAAAGGGTGCAACAAATCGAATTCAATATGAGACCGAGTTCCAAACAGTGGCGCAGGCAGAATTTCGCATTGGGAGGGTAATTTCTTAAAAAATTAAGTCGTGTCCTTTAACAAAATCAGTCTAGCCACGGGTCCACTACTAGTCAGTTTTAAGGATGGAGAAATTCATTAAGATTAACGAATCTTAGTTGTGTGAAATTTATAAATAAAATAAAGAATTCTATTAGTATTGCTGTGAGATGTAAATAGAAATGTAATAGAAATTGAATAAAAATATTCATGGACCAGCGCTAATTACATTTGTTTTTTAGGGTAAAACTTCCAAAGTAGCGTTAATTTTATTATCGAAAATTGCCGGCTTTATAGTTGACTTTAATCAGAAAAATAAAACTACATGTAATTAGTAGACTTTATATTTTTCTTTTATAAGCAAAATGATAAATTAGAATCAAATTTATTCATTTTGCTGTCAGAATTGTTGAAAATTTGAGTGAATTTTTTACTTTTTATTGTTTTGTTTTGCTCTCATGGAATGGTCCATTATAAGATGGCGCGCGTAGGACGAGTCCATTCTGAAAAGGGGTGTTTTAAATAACATTTAGTTTAATATTTTAACTAATATTCCATATTTTATTAACTATTTTATTATTTTAAAAGTCACATTTGCTTTAGATCATCATGGACTTTTACTTAAATCTATAAAATGATATTTATTATTGTTATTCTGTTTTTATTATAATTTCAGTTTATGATAATACAACCCGCTACCCCTCGCATATTGGCGTCGTTTTTCCATTATCACATTATAGATTTTAAAAGTTCACATTTTTCCTTAAATTTACCAGATTAGGTTTGTTTTTGTTTCTACTCTCTGATGTCTCAATTGAGGGAATTTGTTTAAGATTTAAAAAATATGCTTTTGGCACTGTTACCACTGTAGGCAATTTTCTATGAAAAATATGAATGTGAAATTTTAATACTAAAATGAGTACTAAAAGGTAGAATGATTGAGTAGAATGAATCTTAGAGAATGTATTTTTGGATAAATCATTGAGGGAGAGAGGGGGGGGGGGGAGGAATGCAAAGAAAGCTATATTTTTACATTTCTTGACTTTTTAGCAATTTTGAAATTGTTCAAATCTCATTGAAAGTTTTTTAGCTACTGGCAATAGATTATTGCAATAATTATTTTGGTTATATGGCAGTAGGTTATTTTCAAGGTTTAGTTATCAGAAACAGATTACGTGAATACTTGATTTCGATGTTTTTATCGTTGTCTTCGACATTGCGAGTCAAAGTTGCACTGTTTGGTTAAGCAATGGATCTCTTATCATTACACACTGTTAATTTTATTTATTCATTTTTATTAATGGTAGACTGCTAGATTATGTTTGGAAGTATTGTTACTAATAATTTTAGTCAGATGTATAAATAATTGATTCCCTCTCATCAGCTTGTTGTGATGTACGAACATAAGATTACAGTTGTTATATTATATAGCAGGTGGACATATTAATGTCCAAGTTTTGCATTTATTTGCAGATATTAGTTAATATTTGTTAGATTGGATTGAAGTTATTTCTTTAAAATGGCAAAACGGAAGGCTAAGCTACCTTCTTCTGCAAGCGGAAGTCACCAGGTTGTTAGAAAAATCACAGTTTTTAAAATATACTACAATGGGTCTGCTAGTAATATCTCAATTTTATAATATATGTCATATTTGTAATATAATTGCAATTATTGGTCTGTTCTCTTTAACTGCATTGTTAACACTAATGGCTTAGCATTTATGTCTTTATTTCATGTCATCTGGTTACTTAAAGCAACTGGCTTACGTATATATTACGATATTTTGAATAAAAATACCTTTTAACAAAGCCATGGAGTGCTGTATCATTGAGGTGATTCGTGCATCTGATTCGTGCTATTATAATTTTGCAAAGCTGCTATATTTATTAGTGAATTTATTGCCAGTAATTATCATTATTAAATTGAATGAGAAGTAAATTTGTGAGTTGTAGGAAAATCAGTAAATTATTATATTTCATTTTAGGCCTTAATAAATGTGAAGCAATTTCTGTAAGAAGTTACTTGTAATTTATTTTGTGTCCTTATTTGTTTGTTATTAATTTCTTTATTATTTGTATTAGAGCACTCCAAAGCAGTCGGACAGTGATGATAATTCTGATATACTTTCAAAGGTACCAAAGTTTTTTTATTTTTAATACATTGCATCACCATGCAATGTCTGTTGCATGATAGTTTCTTTGTTGTTCTCTTACGGCGTTTTGATTTTCTATATAGTTGTGTTATCTGTTATTTCTGTACACCAATTTAACCCAACTTCATATTTTCATATCATGAAATAACCTTTATGTGCTGATGTAACATTAGAACAAACTTACAAGCTATTCCCGAGTTTCGATTGTAAATATATAATGAATATGTTTTTAAAATTGCTTTATTAGATTTTTTAATACAGTTGAATTTTATATTTTAAAATCATCATCGTCTTGCATTAAAAATTGGTATATTTTTAATGAATACTTTTTTCGATTTTTCTTAATTTTTTTGTGTAAATGTTTTAGTTGACGCCGTCATCGAAGCTTTGTGTCAATCTTGGCATGAAGGATGTTGACTTGGAATGGTCTGAGGCAGACTATCAGAATCTGACGACTTTCAGTATGTTCACTCGAATGGTTCGACCTCAGCTTGCTGCTGTGAGTGGAAAGCTTTGTTTACAACTTGACAATTTTAACTGAAGCTTAAATATGCAGCTATTAATGATATATTATAAGCTATAATTAATATCTCATTTTTTCTTTTATTTTTATTTATTAAATCTTGGTAGTCTACTATTTTGTTCCGCGTATGCTGTAATTTAATCGTATATAAAATTCAGCATACGCACATTATACATTGGATAAAAACATAGGATAAAAATAAATAAAATACCGTTTAAACAATAGTATTTGACAAAACATGTATTTTTATTTAAATTCGTTGACAGAAGTTAAAAAATTAAATATTGTCTTGGGAAACATCTAATTAGTTACTTCATGAATATTTTTGTAACTGAATTAGTTATTGATCAGTGATTTTAAATTAATTGCATTATGTTTTTTGAGAATATTAATTTGATTATCTAATTTTTTGTAATTTATTTTCATTTCTATTTGATTTAGAGTAATGCAAAAGTGTCCGCTGCCAAAATGAATCAAGTCATTGAAGCTAAGTGGAAGGAATTTCAGGAATCTAATCCTGCTAATAGGAATTCAAAGGACAAGGCTAAAGGAATATCAGCGAGTGTGTTAAACCTGCTTGTTAAATTTCAATTTTTAAAATAATTCCGTTCTAATTCTATTCAGTTTTAATTGATGTAAAAACTCAGTTTTCGATGTTTCAGTTCTGAAAATAATTTTGCTTTTTATTTCTTTTCACTTATTAGTTTCTGTTCGTAAATTTATTAGAAATTAAACTAAAACTGAATATCATTAAATTAAATGAAATAAGTTTTCAAATAATTTTGGTTTTTATTTTCACATTGTAGTTTCTGTAATTCTGTAATCGTCGTAAATTTATTTGGAATTGAACTAAAATGGAACACCTTTAAATTAAATTTATACAATTCGCAAAGCTCCAATACTAATAAATAATAATTATTTTATCATATATTTACTAACTTACGAATGCTTTTTAAATGTTTCCGTATCATGTAAAGGCTACGCCGCTGCACAAGAAGTTGAAGACGACGACGAAGATGAAATCATTGAGCAGCGCGACTCTAGTAGCGACATGGAAGAGAAAGTGGACGATTCCGTCAGTCAAGAAGATGACGATGAAGATGTTGCCCAGTCGTCGCATAAGACAATGTCTTCAAGACTCGCGTCGGGGTTACGCGTCAAGTTGTCTATTCCTCCGTTGCGCAAGGGCACGAGGGAACGAAGGGCTACTGTGAGAATTTTCAGCTGATTTTATAATTTAAAAAAAATTTACTACTAATTTACTTATTTAAAATAATTTTACTACGACGTCTGGATTATTTTGTTAATGAATTAAGAATTACGTTAATTATTATTTTGTTAATAAGTTGTTATGTTAAGAATTAATTAGTTTTTGGTAATAGTTAATTACTTGTGTTAATTAATTTTTTAGTTTTTTGTTGAGATTAGAATTAGATTATTGTTTGGAGTAGTTTTGAATTTATCAGTGCTATTTAATTACTGCAATTAAAAAAAATTTAAGTCAAAAGTGAGGATTTTTGAATAGAAATATTTCCTGCAGAAAACAGCAATGACGGACAAACAGTTTGAGAAGATGCTCGTTTCTGGGGAGAGTGCGTCTGAAGATAACGATGAGATGGAAAGAAGGAAGAGAAAAAGAAAGAAACAGCATTCAGTCAGTTCTATTTATATTTGATGAGAATGTTTGCTGATGTTGTTTGTCTCTGTACGTCCGTGTATCTTTATCTGTGTTTCTCTCTGTGTTTGAATGTTTGATTTCTGTACAAGCTGGATGGATGTAGCTTCTAGGTATTACATTAAAAAGTATTAAGTAAAATTTATGATATATTTTATAAAATGTAGCGCGTCTAATTATAATTAATACTATATTATCTATATTATAAATCTATATTTAGATTTATGTACAGTCATATTGACAGTATTTACATAGTATTAACATACTTTGAGTCATGTATTCATGTCCAGTTAATGCCATGTTAAGAAATATTTTTATTTAATTGTGGTTGATTGTTTTTTCTTAGGACAGCGATGATTATGATAATTCAATGAGACACAGAGCGACTAAGAAAAGAAGAGAGCCTGCGAATTCATCGGTACATTTTCACAGTTATTTTATTTTAAAATTTGAAAAGAACTGGCTTTTTAATTTATAATTATTTTTATGTCATTAGATAATTATCTAATCATCATTATGAAATATAATCATTCTTAAAAAATCTTTATATTTTACTATTAGTACAGTATAAGCAATATATTTATGATCCAGTAATCCATGGAATGATTAACTAAATGAAATTTCAATGTGCATGAATTTTTTTTACATTGATCGATTCAATATTTTAATATTTTGAAATTTTCTAATTTAGATTTGACTTTGTTACCCTTTATTACTTTCTTATTCAAAACCAGCTTGAATTGTGTTCATTTATTGTAAAAGTAAAATTAGGTGAATGAAATTATAAAATTAGGTTACAATTTTTTTTCTAAATTGTAGGAAGGGTCCCTCGCGGGGGGTGATGGTAGCTCCCAGGAAGCCACGGGGAGTGATGGTGAAACAGACTATGACACCGACGGAGAAAAGAAGAAAAAGAAGAAGAAGCCGGTGATACCAGGAGAGAGAAAGAGTAATAGATCTCGTAGAAGTAATGTCTCAATGGTATGACAGAGTTTTCTTTAGTTGCAATATTATTATTTATTTTCCGTGAGTAAATAACTTATGTAATATTTAAATTTTTTTGTTGCTGGTTTTTACTAGCAGCTTTTGTTGTCTTAATATACGTGGGTTTTTATAATATAGACATAAGGTTTAGACTCTTGATGGATTGCATAAAATGAACAGTACAGAGTACAGACAGGCAGATATGATATATATTATACTAGCTTTAAACTCTGTCCAAGGAAGGAATCTAGTCCTTTGAAACTTTTAAATTTGCATTTTTAGCACGAGATGTCAGATAAAGAATTTGAAAAAATGTTAGCGGCGCAGGAAAAGGAAAAAGCATCAAAACGTCGGTCTAAGGAAACGGGCGACCGTAAAAATAGGTCATCCCTCGGTTCTAAAAAGCCTGACCATAAAGAGGGAGGCAGGGAATCAGGAGACGAAGTAATTTTTATATAAATTTGTTATTTTTGGAGTGGATTTTTTAAAATGCAAATTGAACTGACGTTTTTGTTGGAAATTGTGTAATTAATTCTTTGGTCGGTTATTTTCCTTTGGTATTATAAATTAGTTTAAGCGATGGTATCCAGAAGAAAAAGCATTTTATGTGATGTATTGTAGGCTTTTGATCAGTCAGTTTCTGCTCAACCACTTCACATAATTAATTTATTTTATTTTTAGAAGCTTTGTGATTAAATATTAATAATGGATAGATTATTAATATTACTGATTATTGTTTTTATTTATAATTATTATACCATTGTCCATCATTAAATATTTACTTTGAAATATTTAATTTTTACTCCATATGAGTAAATATTCCATATGAAATATGGAATATTTACTTTTGGATTGACGTAATGTTAAGCTCCAAGAAAACAAGAAGGTTAAACGATGTTGTTTCTTGTTTGAGAGAAATTCTAAAGCTATTTTCGTTTATAGAAGAAAGTTTCTAGAAGAATTAATAAAGTTTCTGAACCTCGAGAAAAGAAAGGAGATGAAAGCGGAAATGAGGTTTGATTTTTAACATTTAATTTTAATCTATATTAAATAATAATCTATAATTAGTGAATCTTAATAAATTAACCTCTGATCTATTAAAAGCTTTCTTAAGTTAGAAATGTTGATATTTTGTCTTATTATTTGTAACTTTTTTGTTTCTTTTAGAAAGTTTCAAACTTTTTACTTCTTTTAATATTTTAATGTTTCTTTGCTTGTTTCAGTCTGATCACATTTGGTATTGCGAGTTATGTAAGGATGGAGGGGATCTTTTACTATGCGATACTTGTCCTAAGTCCTTTCATAAAGAATGTCTTAAGTTGGAAATAGTACCTGATGGAGATTGGAGCTGTCCTGTCTGTGTGAGCAATCTTGAAATTCTTTATTTATAGGAATGTGCAATCAATGTGTATCATAAAAACTGCCCTTACTGTTTATTTTAAGGTTTAGGGTTAGAATACAAGTTCGGGTTGAGGTTAGGGTTAATGTGAGAGAAAGGGTTAGGTTTAGGGTTAGTTAGTCTTAGGGTTATTAAATGATTTGGGATTGTTTTGTTAGGGTACCATTAATCACTCTTACCAATATATTAAATAAAGTTTTGGTTTCTTTGTTATAACCCAAACAAAAAACATCTAATCTATTATATTTTTAATTTACATTTAATGGACTTATTTTAATTTACATTGAAGTCCAGCGTAGATGTCCTTTATCTGAATGAAACAAAGTAGAAATTGTTGTTTAGACCGGCGAAGGTTTGCCTGAGAAAGGCGACACTTCGGATGAAGCTGAGGAAGACAATCACGAGACTTTCTGTCGCGTGTGTCGCGACGGTGGTGATGTCATACTTTGTGACTTCTGTCCAATGGTCTTCCATATGAACTGTCTCTATCCTCCTCTCAAACAACTGCCTGATGGAGACTGGAAGTGCCCGATATGTGTTGTAAGTTTGTCGAATATTTAGATTGTATTTTTAGTTTGTTAGTTAGCGAAAGGTTTACAAAAAATGTATATACTAAAGTTGATTATTTGTTTTGGTCTGTTTAAGATTGTTTCATTATTTTCTTTCTGGAAAGAAATGTTCCAGTTTTTGATCTATCTTGATCTTTTTATTAGAATATATTGTTTTTGTTCAAGAATGTATTGTCATTATTGGTTTATTTAATGACACTTTCTGATGAAGATGTTACATTTGTTCTCTAAATATATTGGTTTTTTCAATGTTTTATACTGTGCCGCGTTTGCTAGTTTGTCATTCTAGGAATAAGAACAACTTTTGAGAAGTGTTCACTTTATTTTATGCAGATAAGAGCCACACCACTGAAAGGCAAAGTGAAGCAGATACTAACTTGGAGATGGACACATCAGCCCAATGATGCCGATGAGCTAGATCATACACACAGCAGTCAGCAGAAACAAGTCAGTTCATCATGACTGTTTTGTTTAATTAATGTCACGAGAAATTAACCATGTATCAAAGCATAATTGATGATTTTTTGTTTCACAGTTGATCAGCTTCATGATCATATTCTATTTCTTTGTGTGTTTGTTTTTTTATATTAAAATAGAAGTTTTTAACGAAATATTTTTGGATATTATATTATAGGCAGCTGGTTTACATGATGATGATAGTTCTGAGAATAAAACTGGACGAAAGGTATTTATGTGTATTTCTTTTATAATAATAACTATTTCTTTTTGTTATAATTATTGTTGTAAATCGATTACAGAAGTATGAAACTAGATTAAAAATATCTTAACTGTAAGAAAACTGTAAGAAAAATATAATGTGTTAACAATAGATCCTTTCAATGTAATTTTATTTTATTTATTTGTGAATATGTAGCAAGAAATTGTCCTTGATAGTTATATCGACTACTGTTGTCTTAATTTTATCATCTGCTGTTTCATTTTGTCAGAGACCCAAGAAACCGGAGAGAGAATTATTTGTCAAATTTGAGTTTCACTCTTACTGGGACTGTGAGTGGATACCAGAAGTTGCTGTAAGTTTTTCTCTTACGTTTTATAGTTTTTTTGTCAATTTTATATAATGTTTTTGGGTCATGAAAATTTAGGTTTAAAAAGTTACAATTTAAAGAATATTGATTAAATAATAATTGAGAGACTACATCAGACTAATAGTTGACTAAATATGGCTGTATTAGACTGATTAATGTACTCTTTGAGATGTCAATATCAGTTTAAGCTGCACTGTGATTGAATTATTATTTTACGTTTCTTTACGTGTATTTTTCATATATCAGCTTGAAGTTCATCATCAAATACTACACGCGGTATTTAAGCGAAAGTTTGATCTCAACGAGCCCCCTGCGCTGGAGGACGGCAGTAGCTTTGGCCGACCACGACACAAAACTTCGGCATCCGAAGATGACCAGCATAATCTGGAGGAACGCTACTACAGATACGGCATCAAACCGGAATGGCTGCAGATACATCGTATTATTACCCACGAGTCAGTGTTTTAAATTCTTTCATTTTATATTGAGAATAAAGTTTTATTAATTTGTTAACTATTTATATTATTTTAGTATTTTATTTTGTTGTTTTTCTTGTTGTTTCTATGCATGATATTAATATTTAGCCTGCATTTATTTCGTTTTTATGATGTGTATTTATTCTTATTTTATTCCTTGAAATAATATTTGATTGTAAAACTGTGCGCTGAATATTTAATCGGGATGTGTAAAAGTTTTATTTATGTTTTAGTGGGAAGGGAAAGGATCGACGTTTCTTGGTTAAATGGAGAGAGTTACCTTATTCTGAATGTACTTGGGAGTACCCTGAGGATATTCCGGAAGGATTGGAGGGATTTGAACGACATGTAGACAACTATTGGGCCATGAGGTGTCTCATCTTTATTTTCTCTTTGTTTTCAATTTAAATATTGTCTTATTATCGTAGGTACAATATATAGGATATTTTGTTGTTGTTGATCTGTATGACATTGCGATTTTAAGTAAATAATCGTTTGTTTTCTATTTCAGTATTTATTATTATTGCAATGTTATATGTATAATGTGTTTTGAGATTAATTGTTATTAGTTGCTTTGCTATCTAATGTATACATATTGAAAACATTAGAAGTATAATAACTTTGTATGTTTCTGTAGTACCATGTCTATTCTTTAATCTTTCAAATGGGTAACCTTTGACGTGTAGCTATCGGATACATTTGAACCTGAATATTAAGCTAAACTTTCTAGGAACCTTTGAATAAAATTTCTTACATCTAATATTGTATTATAAATTATATTTTTTAGTTTTAGTACACATACACTTCTTTTACATAGAAAGAATTCTATTTACTTTCTATTTCTGTGTTTGTTAGTTTATATATAAAAAACGTAATATTATTAACTAGCAATGCTATTTAAACATTCTTGATAATCTTCTTCGTAGACGAAATAAGATGCAGGACAGTAAGGAACTCAAAAGATCTGAAATGCCCAAAAAGTCTCTTTTGCGTAAAAAATGGGAAAAACAGCCGAGCTTTGTTGACGCCACCGGGGGTACCCTGCACCCTTATCAATTAGAAGGTCTGAACTGGCTGAGATTTTCATGGTCACAAGATACTAATACTATTCTTGCGGATGAAATGGGTTTAGGAAAAACAATTCAAGCGATAACTTTCTGTTATACTCTTTGGAGAGAGGTTAGTTTGTTGCAGCATTTAAGGTTTATTCAATTGAAATGAAAAAGTGAAGTACTTATTGTATGGAAGCTTTATATTTACAATGAAGTAATGTTAAGTCATTTAATTTATTGATTGTTGTGTGTTTATTATATATAAATGGTAAGAAATTCCTAATATCTTATATTTATTTAATAACTTGTATAATTGTAATTTAATTCAGGTGATCTGTTATTCCTATTCATGTTAGATTTAATAAATGAGATTTATTTTGACTGTATAATTTGTTCGATGTCTAATTTTGTTTTTTTCTCAAAATTTTGACTTTTTGTACTTCAACTCTTCTATAGTTTGTTAAATTATACAAAAATAATATTATTTTGTTATTTGACTTTATTTCATTTTAATAGCACCAACTACTGAAAATGTTATTCAATGTGTGAAACAATCTATTCGTACTATAGATAAAGTTATTATAAATCGCAATTTTAAATCAGGGTTATGTTACGAAGCCTTTCTTGATCAGCGCACCTCTGTCAACCGTAGCCAATTGGGAGAGAGAGTTTGAATTCTGGGCGCCTGAGATGTACGTAGTGGTTTACTGCGGGGTCAAGGAAAATCGTATGGTGCTCAGGTTTGATCAGCTTTACATTATAGTTTGATTTCATTAAGTTTATATTTATTTTTATTCAGACTCATTGTCACTCAGTGTATAAGTATTATAACTTATGATTGACCAGCTTAAAATGTTGATGTAAGAGAATAAGTACTTGATAATATTCTGCATATGAACATTAAAAATAGTACTGGAGCATTTGCAAAATATCCATATTACGAATGGACAGACATTACGTTGGACTTAATTAAGTACAGTGCCAATATGCATATTCAACATAATAAGGTAATGCATATTCAATATAAAAGGTAATGATTTGGATATAATTGATGATATTAGAAGGGATAATTATTAAGAATTGATATCAATTATTAATTGTAATGTAAATTATAATAGTGAATTTTTATTGATTATTTACATTGTAGAGAGCGGGAGTTTAGTTTCAAGGAAGGCTGTTTTGCTACGACCAGTAAGCCTTGTCGAATGAGAGACGGTCATAAGCCAAAGTTTGATGTCTTGTTGACTTCCTACGAGTTTGTAAGTCAGGATTACGCGACTTTTGTGTCGATTGACTGGGGAGTGCTGATCATAGATGAAGCGCATAGACTCAAGAATAATCAGTCATTGGTAAGATCAAAGATTGATTTAATATTGATGAAAGAAAGCAATGCAGAATATTATTTGATTGTTAGATTTAGGTTTAACTAGTTATAATTATCTGATTAAGTTGTCAATTTTAACGCTCCTGTAGTGAGATTATTTTATTTTTTTCTGAGAACAACATTTTCATGTAAATGTTTGATCTCGTAGTTAGCTTTTTGTTTAGAGGGTTGTTATAAAATAATTCATTGATGAATTGCATGTAAATCAGTTCATTTATTAAATTATTATTTATTATTTTTAAAAATGAGATCATTTGTTAATTTTCTAATGAAGATTATTAATAATAAATATAGCTAATTTCTGTGTTTGTAACGTTTCATATGTGAAGTATTTATTGAATATTTCTTTTTAAATATTTTTAGTTTTTCCGTACGCTGAGTGACTTCAGAATTGACTACAAGCTTCTATTGACTGGTACACCGCTACAGAATAATCTAGAAGAACTTTTTAATCTGCTCAACTTCCTTGAGCCTCAGAAATTTGTGTATGTATATTACTACATTTTTTAAGTACTTATTGTTAACAACTTATTCTAATTTTATATCTTGTGTCTTGTGTTTTATATCTTTATTTTCTTTGTATATTTGCATATTTTATATCTGAATTAATTTTTGTTTTTGAACAGAAACATGGAGGAATTTCTAAATGAATTTTCTGAGGTGTCAAAAGACGAGCAAGTGTTAAAGCTTCATGACATGCTTGCTCCTCACATGTTGCGTAGAATGAAGATGGATGTACTGAAGGATATTCCGTCTAAGAGCGAGTTTATCGTTCGTATTGAACTCTCTCCCATGCAGAAGTGAGCATTTTGTCATTTCATTACAATGCAGTTACTTTGGTTAACTTTTAAAATGATCATTTCGTTTGAAACAATTATTAAAGACTATGTTTTATTGTTTAAGGAATTTCTTTAAATAAAATAAAAAAGAGAATAATAGTTGTCTTAATATGACTATATTAAACTAATTAATGTATTCTTTGCTATGTCAATATCAGTAAGCCACACTGGTAATTCTGGTAAAGAAGTATTTACTGAACTGATTGTTGAGTTAACTGTTGATTCTTTACTTGAATTTTGCACCACTAAATTTTAACTTGAACATCATATTATGTTTAATTCTGTCCTATTATTATTAAATATTAATGTAATATTTTAATTAATTGTCTGTCACTACAAATTTATGTATATGCGTTTATTACATTTATTATGTGATATTGATGTCTGATATTATAGCAATAAATTTATCCCTGGACGATTATTTGACTTTAGGAAGTTCTACAAGCATATATTGACAAAGAATTACGAGGCACTGAATGCTAAAGGTTACAGCAACCAAACCTCACTGATTAACATCATGATGGACTTGAGAAAATGTTGTAATCATCCTTATCTCTTTCCTGGAGCTGAAAAGGTTCACTTTTCTCTACTTCAACTTTTAAATTGTAAATCGAGTTTTTGCTGTATCTCTTTGATAAAGCATGTATGATTGTGTAGTCTGAGTGCAGATGATGTTTTCTGTTTTAACTAACAATGGATTCTTTATATTTTCAAAGTCAAATGGATGTTAAATTGTTTACATTATTTGATTTAATCACATGTTATTTAAAACGTGTGATTAAATCACATGTTATAAATAACATTATAACATGTGGTTGCAGTGTAATGCTATCATGGTTGCATTAGTTAGACTTTTCTAGTAATTTATTTGACTTCTAATGATATTTTACTGGACATCTAGGACGCTCCGTTGACGAATAAAGGAATGTATGAAGGCCAGAGTATGGTGAAGGCAAGTGGCAAGTTTGACATGCTTGCCACTATGTTGAGAATATTAAAGAGAGACGGACATCGTGTGCTTATCTTTTCACAGGTTATTTCCTTGTAATCAAATCCTGTTTTTGTTTGTTTTGGAATTTTGTAATGATTTTATAAAAATTAAATTTTTTTGTTTGGTTGGTTATTTAATTTTTTTACACTTAATATCTGCATAAAAATTTGCTATTATTTTATAAACAAACTAGAAGATACATGGGAAGTAATCTGTTTTAATGGTATATATTAAGTAATATATATTTATTATTATATCTATTAAGTAATTGTATATCTATTAAGTAATTAAGAGCTCTGAATAAATTTGGTGCATTGTAATCAGTGCGCCGAATTGCTTCAAAATAAAAAATCTATTTGTCTTATTTCTATTAGTCTTATTTAAATACAGATGAATTGGGTTTTTCCTGTCATTATAGCAGTTAACTCACTCTTAATATTTCATAATTATTTCAGTAATATTGCATTTTAAGGAAATATAATTGCAGATGACACGAATGTTGGATATAATGGAAGATTTCATGGCTTATCATTCGTACGGTTATGAAAGAATAGATGGAAGTATTGCAGGAAATAAACGACAAGAAAGCATCGATAGATTCAACAGTTAGATTTAGTTTCTTATTATTTTGTAATACTTAATTAAAAATTTCCATGAAAACCAAATAGTTTTTATATCAGAAACTATTTTGGAAGTACTGTTTCATATATTGCAATGAGGAAACCAGTCTCATTAAATTCTTTTTACATTTTCATGTATGTAATTTTTTTGTGGTATTAAAAAGGTATGAAATTGAAAATAATTCTGAAACCTGATTTTATCGTATATTCAGGTCCAGAGTGTCCCAACTTTGTGTTCTTGCTATCAACAAGAGCCGGAGGATTGGGGATAAATCTCGCTACAGCAGATACTGTCATTATATTTGACATGGATTGGAATCCTCACAATGACATACAGGCGTTCAGTCGAGCTCATCGAATCGGACAGAAAAATCAAGTCATGATTTACAGATTCGTTTGTCGTAATACAGTAGAAGAAAAGATTGCACAGGTTTTGATCTATTTAATGCAATTTAATTTAATATGTTTATTAATGTATAAAAAAGTTTATTATATAGTTCATGTTTTTTAATATTTTATACATTTCTTAATATTTTTTAATCAGTATTAAATGATATTAATTAATACATTGCAAAATTATTTATCTGATACAAATTGTATTCAACACATAGATTTATGATCAAAGAATTTTAATTATTTATGATCGAAGATATTTAATTTTAATTAACTAATTCATCGTAGAATAACTATCAGTAATTTTATATGGTTCACTATAATTAATTAATTAAGTTAAATGATAGATATCATGTAAATCTTCTTAAATATTGTAAGCATTTAATATTCAAATTGCAATATTAAGGCTAACAGATTTCAAGTTAGTATTTCTATATCTATTGCTGTTTTCATTCAAG
>JAQIXG010003473.1:0-14789 GCA_034700105.1 Oconnorella tubifera | reverse complement strand
AGCTATATGAAGATCCTATTGCTAACTCTCTAGTGATTGGTCAGTTTTTATTGCTATAATGTCATACGCTCTATCGAATCAGATGCAATGATAGAGATCAAACAGTCTATATATTTGACACTGATGTTAGTATTATATATATATATATATATAAAGAGCGAGAATAAGATGGTATTCCTTCGCCATCACAGAGTCATGTGTAATGAGGTGTTTCAGCTACACTTGTAGTGATAATTTCACTACAGTTAAAACAGAAGCACTCTACTCTGTAGTAAGAATGGGTGCGATTGAATATTTCAACAGAAAATCACCTAATCGATGCTTGATTTGTAGTGGTACTATAAAGAGGCAATATGGATGTTGTCTGCATTTTCACCTAGGACGGTGATTGCCTGTCTTGAGATAATTATCTGCTTCATCAGAATGAATCATGGAAGTTGTTTTCATGAGATATACATGTACGGCAAACTATCGAGATATCAGTGATAGAGACTGATATTTAGATAGAGTCAACCAGTGGGGATAGGAGTCACTGGAAGATTTGCATGTTTATCTTATGTCTACAATGTATATGATTCAAACTGTATATCAGAAGGTTGTCTCAACTATCATTCATCAAACGAAGTGAGAATGTAGGTCTCGTGTTATATATTGTTTCGGAAGAGTTCTAATGCAGTTATCAAAGTGTCACCAGGTCTCTGTAAGTTGAAATATTCATGTACACATTCAGCTTGCCCTGCAAGACTTTGATCGTGCTGAATTTAGCAGTCATAGTCTATTTACATGTGTTCATTGTGAAGGCCGGCCGTAAGTCGGCATTCAAAGCACTACAGCTTGTTGAAGTAGTGGATCAAGGCAGTCCTAATGACTTCGCTTGTGGTTGGGCGATGTCATCAGTGACTTCTTTGAGTTGAATTTGTGATGCATTTTTAGTTCTTATTTCGCGCATTGAAATGTGTATTACATACATTATAACTCTATCATATATTGGATAGTAATACATACTTTAGTGAGCTGTGCTTTGTACAATCTTGTATCTTGTACACTAAAGCAATTCAAGCCTCAACTGCAGTCTTATAACGAGTACGATCCTATCATGTATTCGGAATAATTCTGCAATTGAAGTTTTTATTAGTAGTTCAGCTCTATCCTGAACTTTTAATATATCTTTATATATTTAGCGGCGGTTTAAATTTTTACGATAATTTCCTTAAAAGTTCAAGCTTAATGCTATGTGAAATAAGTTTCTATAATATGCGTTACATGGCAAGTAAATTTTCCACTGCAAGTCATCACTACTGATGACTGCTTTCAACGAGTTGTAATGTGCCGCAGGTTCGAATCTAAACTGTTTGAAATTTCTTATATACAATTTTTAATATGTATATATGTATACAATATATTAATCATTTAATTACCTGTGCAACTTCTGTGTTAAACGCTCGCACTGCAAACATGGCATCTCTACTTCCTGTTGGCAGCAGAAGGGTTGAAAGATAGTTTTCATAATCATGACGTCTGCAAATTATAAATAAATTTAGATTACAACTATCTCGCATTTAAGCAGAGATCTAAATATTTAAAGATCTTTTGGACTCTGGATATAATTCATAATAATTATACTAGTAGATTTAGCATTAGGGTTAAGGGCTTGATTAATGAAAATTATGGCATTTAGAGAATAGTGCAAATTATTATAATTAATTTAGTCCAGTTTTTCAAAGATTGTGGGCAAAGCGGTAAAGTACGACGAGACTCCAAAACTATAGGTCTGTATTCGATTCTCACTATATTATACAGCATTCTCACTACATTACTAACTAGTTGCACCCTTTACCAGGTGTTTAAATTGATAACAACGTCTATAAATCGAGGTTTCGAGTTAAAGAGTTTAATAAATATTAATCTACTGAAATGCATAGAGGTTAAAACAACAACACAAAAATAGCAATATCACGCTGCTGCATAAACAACGATAAAATTTACTATCGTCGTTTTGTAAATCGACAAAATTAATTCTTACTCCTAAACTTAGCCCTAAACTGAAATTAATATTATAATTAATGAAATTTTATTATAGTCTACTTTCTCTGGCTTTTTATGCCGTAAATGACCTGACATAGTCCATGCAGTAATCATGATGAGATGTGGACGGGGGTCGTGACGCCAGGTGACGACAACTGGAACTAGAGTTTAGGCAAAGTTTGGCATTGAAAAAATTATTAAAAAACAAGCGAAAAACTTTAAACATCGCTCAGCCGCAAGCGTTTATATTCAAGCAATAATTTGTTTGGTAAAAACATTTACCACCTTAGTGTTATTTGAAATATTATGTTTCAATTTTAAGCCATATATTGTAAATATACGAGAAGAACGTAAAAAAGAATTTGTAAATATTTTTTAGTTTTTTCTCTTCTGCTAAAATAGTATAAAAATAATGATTAGAATAGTATAAAAAGAATTGTATAAAAACAATATAGGAATAGTATGCTAGAATAGTTTAAAAATAATGATTGTGACATAATAAATTAATGTATACATAGTTTAATTAATCAGTAATATAAGATAAATAAGTAAATTATATAAACTAATGATTAACAACTATCATACGCATATTAAGCAAGAAAATTAAATGTTTAATTAAATATAAGTTAAATCAATTTTACGAGCATAAATGTTATGATCGATCTGATATATTATATATAGTTAAGAACGGTTCGTCCTATTGCATTTAAACAATTTTGAAGCCAAGATTTTGTTTTTCGTACCAATTTATACTGACTGGAGTGGGAAAGATACTTAAGCATTTCACGCATTAATTCTTTCACGAACTCGTTCAGTCGAGACAAAAGGCTTATCGTCAACCAAGCATTTCATTCTTGATGGCAAAATTTCTCCTTATCGCGCAGATTAATATCGAGTTAAATTACCGCTGCGCTGATTTATTCTCCCAAAAGATTACGGTTGCTGCAAACAGGCTACGTCAACACCATAAATTTTACAAGATAGATTATGGGCTGTCACATAATTTTTGAATCTTCATATTTCTTTCTTGTGAGCCTACATTTTCTCAAAAATTAAAAATTTGTTACAGAAACTGTGATCAACATTAACACTCAAAATGCAATTGCAAAACTAACGAGATCTTGTCAATAGCAACTACTAGCAAAAATACAAACGACGAGTAGAAATAATAGAAAATGCATAGCCTATAGTTGGTAAAAATTTAAGTCAAAGAGTAGTCCTGATTATTTTTTTGTTTGTAATCAATTCAGCAAAAGATAAAATTTGTTACGTATGTAATCAGCTAGTATACAAAAACAGTTAAGTTGTCTATGTGCATTATCCATATTACTCTATCTTAACTATAGAGTGAAGGGCTTCTCTACCCCTCCTCCCTTATCCACCCTTAAACTCATCCACTTAAAAAGTTACCATTTGAAAGATACATGCCTACCCCCTCCCCCTCCTCCACCCCTGAAAAACAGCTCTTATTCTGCGTGTGTACTGAGAGACTCTTGAGATGACATTAAGAAAACGTGCTCCATCTCAATCGTTTCAATGGACAAACTTGAACGTATTTCGGGTTGTCTCAATAATTCATCTACAGATTTTTGATTTACGATATAATATTATATATTTCGTCTACGACATTTTGTCTATCGATATCTGGTCTTTTGCGATATTAGGGTTAGAATTTTGGGTTATGATTAGATTTATGGCCTAGTGTACAGTTAGCGTCAGGATTCGGGATAGTGTATACACTTGCAATAAATTTCGGATGACAAATATCGGTATACGTATAGTATCGTAGACCAAAAATCTGTAGACGAATTGTCGCTGAATCGCCATAGGTAGTATGGGCTCCATTTCGACTGCAGATGATTTAGAATGTAGTCCTTGCATTCACGGAGCAACTGTAACATTTGCGACATATCTATGATTCGAAACTGCAGCGGGACAATCCGCAATTGAATCTCAACAGAGTATTTTATTTGAGACACATTATTCTTTATAGTTTATTCTAGAAGTTTTTAAGATTAATTTTGTATATTCTTGAACGTATAAAGTCGTTTTTAAGATAAATTTTGAATAGTCTTTTGAAACCGCTTCATGCTCAACGAGAATATGTTTAGTATTTCACTCATATTCTGCCGTTTCTTTATTATCATCGATTCATTGAACGGATTCACACGCTTTGCATCCGGTAAGTGAAATTATAAAAATATATTTATGTGAAGAGATCATAATGACGTAATCAGTGCTTTTTTATAAAAGAAAAGGTGCCGGAACTCATATTGTGTTTAGATTTCTGCTTAAAAAAAACTTTAAAATTGTGATGTTGAAAAACGGTACTTTTGATTTTCTTCATCACTGATCGTGATATCTTGACGGCTGGTGTATATTTCACTCTGCGTGCATAGTATTAAAAAAATATCAAAATTGTTAGAAAAACGGTTCCGGAACTCAGTTCCGGTGCGTTCCAGCGGAAAAAAGCACTGGACAATAAATAGATCATATAATTATAACTCTCTAGTTATAGTAATAATTAATGAATTGTTATTTTGTTTTGGAATGTTACTTGCAAAATATTCAATAGTTTTATGTTTGGTATAGTGTAGGCCTAAGCGTATTTGCACGATTCTATTAATTGTTTATGAAATCCGAATATAATTTTTCATTTTAATATAATGTAAAAGAAAAATTAAAAAAGAAATGTAAAGAAATAAAAATATAATATTGCATACTGTGCTGTCAGAACACAAATGTTAGGTTTTCGTTAAAGAAAATCTTTACAATTTTCTTTATTAAAGAACAAAGCATTCGTCCATTTAGTCAGTTTAAATTATTGGTGATCTAACTCACAATGCTAGGGATTCATCTGACATCTTTATTTCCCCTACTTCCGGCTGCAACAGTTTTGATAAAACAGAGAAGTAGAATAATTTAGGCATAATCGTTCATCGTGAAATAAAATTCAATGTAAGGTTAGATTTAGTTGCAGTTTGTGAAAGATTCAATACAGGATCTTAAAAAATACTGGACCTATAAAGAACCAGATATATTTTTCACGAACGCACAATCAAATCAATCAGATATACAAATATAGCATATAAATGATAAATCACAGAATCTTTTTACACTGTTTGTGTCAAGTTTAAAACCTTTATTATTAATATTGAAACTTTAAAGAGACTATAAGAAAATATTATGATCCGCAAAATTATTTATGGATACTCTAAAATTATCCATTTATCTCTACTCATAAATTTATATTATTCTTGATATTAAACACATAAAATGATATTTGAAAGATTCAATGTTGATTGTGCCCAACTGTTATTACAAAGTTCATTGCCATGCATTTATAAATTAACGCAATATTGAAAGTGGGTCCATCAAGAATCAGATTCTGAGACTGAAGCGATTCTATCAAATATTTACTGTCAAGCAAATATTCTTGAAATCTGATTCCGCAACACGACCGTTTTTCCTTTGGGAAGAGAAAGAGAGAACAAGAGAAAAAGAGAAAGAGAGAAAGAGAAAAAAAAAGAGAAATAATGAAGAAGAAAAGAGAGAGAGAGAGAGAGAGAGAGAGAGAGAGAAAGAGAGAGAGAGAGGGCGGGGGGATTAAGGGAAGAAATAAAACAACTAAAATAGAACCTTATCCAATAATGTTCTATTTAGCAAATAAAACATCATTTGTTAAATTATTATATACAGTAATTTTTACATCTACAATAAAAATAAGCCATTCGTTCTCATTCTCAAATATTAATGGACGCAATAGGTTAAAATGCAATATACTAAAAATTCAGAATTTTTTTACAAATTCCTTTATTATTGCAGTGATATTTTTAAAATCTTAGAAATCTTCTGTAGACTAATAGAATATTTCCATAGCTTTTTCGTTTTCTTGAATTTATATCCAGAAATATTTGTGATCTAGAAATATTTTTATGATTATATTAAGTTAAATAATGTAATATAATATATTTTACTTATTTAAAATGAGTCTTTTCTTGCAGGGTCATTACAGTCTCGCGATCCTGTATTTGACGTTCCTTTAGTCAACGTGACTGTTGTAGCTGGGCAAAGTGTCGTCTTGCAGTGCTCCATCGATAGACTTGGAGACTTTAAGGTAGAAGACTACTTTGACTACCTTAAAATTAATGCGATTTCAGTAAATAAAGATCATTAATTTAAATAAATTACATTGAAATTAGGGTCAGAAACTAGCAGAGCTGGAAACATAAGATATGGCACAATTTTAACATATTATTTAATTCAAATTATTGAATTTTGTGTTATTGTTTCATTTAAACAATTTTGCGTTTAGTTTAATCAGTTGATTGGGTATTATGTTTGTCATATAGCTTTTGATTCTTTAAATATAGGTCATATGGCTTGACCCGCATTCTTTCCCACTGACCTACTCTGATCAGCGAGTGATCACGGACTCAAGATTCAGTGTTGTTAGATCCACGAGCAGAGAGTGGAATCTTCAGATCAGAAACGTCCGGTCAACAGATCCAGGACCTTACAGATGTCTTATCAATACTGAACCAGTCAGCAGCAAGATTATCATGCTTTATGTCAAAGGTAGTTTTATTTCAGTGGTATTTTGAATTGGTTGCACTGGTGTTGCAAGGTTTTTGTGGCAATTGTGCAGAGTTTTAAATAGCGCTGTGCAAGATTTTCGTATTCCTTCATTACCAGTATTTATGTAACGTATTTTGAAATCTATCATCAAGTTCCAAACAGCATAATTTTATTTATGAGAGAAAACAGAACATTCAATATTTTTACTTGTTTGAATCAAATACCATTTTCAAATACCATCGCTACAAGTATTACTTAGTATAATATAGTTAACTTAGCATCCTGATGTATAATAATCAATATTTTGATATTTTATTCATTTTGTCTCTATTTTGCATCGTTTAAGTCCCTCCACAAATAGTAAACAATTTACTAAGCAACGACGTAATCGCTACAGAAGGCGACGCTGTTATGATGGTTTGTAACGCTACCGGCGTGCCTCAGCCCGACGTCACGTGGTATCATAGGCTGAAGCGCGCGCATGCGCTATGGGCTGTGGAGGAAGGTTAGTTTTAATTTATGATAATTTATCTAATAATAGTGGGCCATGATAATTTTGCGTTTATTTTATTCACTTAAGGCTGAAAAATAGGCTGAAATGTGTTGCATTGATAATTATAATTTTGAAATATATTCAGCATCGATACTAAAAGTTGATATAAGGTATATATTGCGAAGGAGATATTTTTAAATATAGGAATCAAATCCATTCCTGGACTTCAGTCTTTTAATTTTTGTAAAATATACTGTTTTGCAGTCTCAAGCCTAGGCTCAACGGATCACGTGCTCTTGCTAAACAACGTCACACGACACGACAGCGACGTGTATGAATGTGTCGCTGACAATGGTGTGCCGCCAGTCGCAAGATTTCGCACAAAACTCAGCGTGCGATGTGAATGCTGCTTTATTATCAATAGTATAATATGTTGCTGAAACTAATTATTGTAGAAGTGCATCAGTATAGTAACTGTTATATGTCTGGATGAATGGTTAGCTGTTGATGTGTTGTTTTTCAATAATGTACCTTTTTTAGCGAAGATATTGAATTGTGTGAATTTATAGTTTATATTTGCATCAGTAGAACTTATAATAGAGAATTTGAATTCTGTAATATTGCTTTCAAAGTGAGAAAACACTTACATTGTATCCAAAACCAGCTCAATCATTCAGTAACACTAAGGCAGATTAATACTTCAATTTTACATGAAGAAAAATCTGCATTAAAGTATCTGCATTTTATCGCTGTTGTTTTGAGAGTTTCAAAAAATTGTATGATTTTCTGCATACCTATTATTTACACATATATTTCAGTTTTTGTTACAATTTCATTTTTATTTATCAATCTCGCAGTTCCCTGCGAGATTGTCGTTTCGAACAAGCGGATTGGTCAGACCCCAGGACGGGAGGCGGTCCTTGAGTGCATAGTCCACGCCTTTCCTCTTCCTTACGTCTCTACCTGGGAAAAACTGGGTGGATCTGGTTGGGCAAAAGTAGGCGGGGTCTCATCTTTCGTGTCTCATGATTCGTCGAATGCTTTTCCGGGCGGAGCTAGGGATGGATACACGTTGGAGTCTTTTGAAGATTCTCAAGCAATGGTGACACTTAGGCTTAATATTCGTGAGGTTGAGAGAAGACATTATGGAATGTACAGATGTTCAGCTGCGAATGAATTGGGATCTGATGACAAAATCATTCAACTTTATGGTTTGTAGTTAAATAATACAATTGTTGGTAACTAGCTGATATCTGTGAAAAATTGCGGATTAAACTTGCGGACTTGTTAAAAACACAGATTAAAAACACGCAAGTGATAAGTCTATTATCTAGCTATTTGAAATAAATGCTACCCTCTCCTTTACCGTTATTTTTGCCAAAATGTTTATCCATGGAGCAGTTGAACTTTCTTCATGCTGTCATAAAATAGCCAATGCATATTTTACTAATTTAATAATAAGACGACATAGCTTTATTGCTTTGTTGTGATTGGTTGGTGGACTGTGACTGAATAATTTATAAGTTTATTACTTATTCCTTCAGACTTAGCTAATTGTATTATAAGTAAATTTTATCACAGTTTCACATGTTGTTCATTTGTATTGCAAAAGACAAAGCGAATGATTTGTTAAAACAGCATATTGTCCAAGAAAGCAGTAGAATGTAATAATAATCTAAAGTTGAAAATTAAAGAATAGCAATAGCATTCAAATATAGAACTCTCGATTCAAAGTCTTAGGATTTAATCACTCTGTCAACAAGCAAGGCTCTGTAACTGTAACTTGCAACATGGAAAGTTATAAAATCTTATCTTGTTATAACTTGAACTTCTGTTTTGAACAAGCCACAAGTATGAACTTTCTAATGTTTATACAATGACAGTAAATATGGATATTTTTATAGAACTTTTCTGAAATTTTACTCTGTAATAAAGAAGAAAGAAATTGTTTTATAGAATATATCGATTCGGGTGTTCGGCCGGCGACGCTATTTGAAGGTATATCAGTTACTCCGCCTAGTCATAACAATTTTACAACACGATCAGAATTATGGCATTACTATCATGCAATGGAACAAAGCGCAGCGCCCTTAGCGAATTGGGTACAAAACATATCGATCCATCTGGCGACTAAGACAAAAACTTCAGTAATAGTTCTGAAAAACGGTAAACTGGTTGAATTTACAGAAAATTATTCGATGTTTTAACTTTTAATTAAAGAATTTTTGCATCGAATAAGTAGTTAATACAATTTTTGTGCTTCTAAAGTCGGTATTGTTTGGTAAGTCTCTTTAATATTTATTATAAAGACATTACTTATATATATTGCTTAAATTTGCTTAATTTTTTATTTTCTATTTTGTATTTCCAGGCAGCGATAAGATTTGTAGACGAGCTTTCATGGTATTGCAATGTTTTCCATCGTTGCTCTTCGTTATAAAATGTTCACAGAATATTTACTTTGGAATATAATGCTAGAAAATTCTTTATCAGATTTGCAATCGTCAAAATTAGCAACTATTCGAACTGCTCAGCTGTCCAATTTCAGCTTTCAAAAAGACTAGAAGTTGATTCTTAACAAATTATAGAGAAATTGGATAAAGTTTCATTGTTATAATGCATTTATAATTGCCCTCCTACTACATTAACAAAAAATTGATGTTAATCTAAGATAATATTATACAAAAAGTTATAAGTAGACGTACCTACATCTTATTTGTACTACTCCCTTCTATAATAGATTAGACATGGGATTAAAGCACTGACCTGTGGATTGAAGATTCATGTCATTTATATTTTTGTTAGCATTTTTGTAAAAACATTGCTATTGTTTATCGTAAGTATGTGTTATCTGTTGATTATATATTTAGTCTCATTAATTAATAACGTCGTTATTTTATTTATTATACTTGTTACTAACCGTCAAAATGATATTACTACATTATTTTTCTTCTGTCAAAAACAATCTCGTGATAGGGTACTGACGATCATAATTTTTTCTTTACTGTTATAACAAATGAAATTACCCAAACCAACAACAACACAACAACAAATGAAATTAAGAATCGCTGACCGGCATATTATTTTAAATTAGAAAGACTCCAAACAATCCTTCCCTCCGTATTTTAAATTTGATTTAAACACTAGAAAAGCCAGACTTGTGTTATACCTATAAAGGCCAAACCGCATCAATTGATGCACTCTTGTATTCGCATGCTAATTGAATTCGTATACATTTGTAATTCAATATACTATCACATTTTGTAGTATGATCTAAGAAAATTAAAAAATATATAAAAATATATGCTTTATATGTTTTATTAAAACCATATTTTGAAAGAATATATAATGTGACTACTGATAATGTTTCGCAAGTTTTGATCTATCGAGAAATTAATTGAAAAGAAAACACCTCATGTCGGAACAGCAAGCAGAAGCGTAGACAGGAATGGACCAAGTGGGAGGGTTCCTCCAAACGTTTCAGTGATGATATTTTGCTAGATTATCACTCACTTTTTCATGTTTATCTTACTCCGATTACTTATGTTTCAACTCAACATTCATGTATTCAAAGCAAGAAAATTCAGTAAATTGTCACACGGGGGGGGGGGGAGAGAATATCTGCTAAACTTATATTTTTAACAGTACAAAAAATAACTCCAATGTGGGGGGTGGTTATAACGCCCAGAGTCCCCCTCCCCCCTTGTCTACGCCAGTGACAGTAAGAATAAATCGAAAAGAACTTCCAGCACTGTCCGAACATCATGCTATGATGTTATTCATAATTCTAAATTCTATATCAATGACTCTATCAGTTTCGTTCTCTACCAAGCTAAGCCTAAAAATGTTATAGTTGTTTTATCAACAATATACATATTAGCTGTTTCTCAACTGTGATGTAATAAGAAACCTGAATCAATGCACTTTTATTATAACAACAAGTGATGAGCTGACATGCCTGATCCTATGTGCCAGCATATGTCAATTAAGGCTGGAGAATGTAGAATGTGGTCGTTGGCGGTATTCAACAACATACTTTATATATCCGGCGTAAATGCGTAGATAATATTCAACTAGGCGACAGGAAGAAAAATGTTTAGGACACAAGTTTCTTCATAAACTGTCAGAGAAATTGACTGATCCTGCTCTTAGTGAGGATGCCCAACAGCCACTCGTGCATGTAAAGGAAAGACAGTTACAAAAGAGTCACTTGTGAAATCAAAGAAAACTGGAAACAAGAGTACCAGGACCATATACATGGACTGCAAGCTCCCCGTTGGCATGTGTCTGAGTAAATGCGTGTGCAGAATGCCATAATTCTGAGGATGTTTAGAGGATTGTACAATTTGCAATACATGATCATAATTATAGAATTTGATGCATGTACATAACAATAACTATACTTATTTCTTTGAGTGTTTTAATGAGACACCTCAATGTTATAATGACACGGACTATAATGATTTAACATTGTGCATCAATTGACGCGGTTTGGCCTTTATAGGTATATCTGTGTATAGCGCCCCCTTGTGTTATGCAAACATTTTTTATTTTGTATTTTTTTGAAGCTGACCATTTTTCAATAAATGTCATCAAATCTTGTTGTGCTGAGATTTTTTGTTTAAGTATGGCAAGAACTTAAAAATGGATTTACATCAATTGATGTACACGGCCTTTCTAGTGTTAAAGCTTTCTCCAGGGTTAGGGTTTATACACAGTGGATCTGTGACATTACGGTTAATTTTCTAACCCAAATCCGTGTTTTCAAATTAGATCTCGAGTATTTTAAACAACATTACACCTGCAGGGATACTAGACCAAATTTACGCAAATAAAATAATTAATACTAAAGCTTAACATTTTTTCTCCAATGAAAGCTGGTTGCCTATTTATTTGCCTTATAAACGACCAGCTGAGTCGATCGCAATAATGCGATCGTATTATTACGATACTATTTTACAGTAGAAAATTCTACGAATAAGCGCTTGCTTTTAAGACACGCATAAAATTGTCACTACCCGTATTATATTTTGTTTTGCTATATAATATTTGTTATAACAATGGCCTGGGTTAGTGCAAGCGGCTTAGAAAATGTAAACAAGACCGTAGGCCTTATAGGTGTGTCGAGTGCGAACACCTGTTTATTTAGTTACCGCGCGCGTATTAAACAATTTAATTAAAGCTAAGAATTAGGAACGTTTTGCATTAAAGTTATTCGTTTCTGTAGTTAATAAAGTATAGTATGTTATAGAAGGATGTACTTTGTGTTTTAAAATGTGAATATTTAGTGATATTAATTTGAATGACGCCTAAATGATCTCAGTTTTATTCAATAGAACTAGGCTTATATGACAATATTAGTAAAATACTAAGTATAATTAGAGTACGGCTAGGTCTAATTATTCTTTTTCATTTGGTTTGCAACCGAGGTATGTATCTTTGTAATTTTTTTATGTTTTTTCTGGGGAAGATCTCGAATTTAATAGTGGAAACTTTGAGAGCCTCAAAAGCATTTAAGTTCTTAAATATATGTTATATCCAAAGGTTATAGCATATATTTTTGTTTTTTTTAGGATTAAACCCTTCCAGGTCTACCGCATAAATTTTTATGCTTAGGCTAAATATAGGATCACCGTGCTACTGTAATATGGATTTACAGAATAATAATTTATAATTGTACATCATAATCATTAAACAACGAACGGTTTTGATTTAATTTCTTCAGACTATTTATAAGAATAGCTAAACTTTAGCTTTAGGCTTATACAGAGTAGGCCTTGATCAAAAAATTTGATTCTCCGCCACAGAAGTTTAAAATATGTTTATGTTCGAAATAAGGTTGGTCTAGATAATGATTATATAATTATATGCTGATATACTAGGTTAATATTGTAGATATTAAGGATATTTGTGAACCTTTAAACTATGATTTCGGATAGCACGATTTATTTTGCTACAAAAACAAGAAGCTGATACAAATAATGCTATTATAGACAATCAACACCCACCCATTCCCTACAGTAAAATTCTAGATTTGTTCCTGTGTCCTACTAGGGCTCGGTAGTGATCTAAAAATTATAACTGAGCCTGTACCTTCCATATGTATATTCACTAGAATAGAGATCATGGAGTGGTTTCTATTTCCCCATGATTGTTTCCCTCTTCCGCGGACATATATTTATGGTAGAATTAAAGTTAAGGTAATGGTTAGAGACTACAATATAGAGGTCCCCCCCCTCTGAATAAAAAATCAGCCAGTGATTCTTTCGAATAGAAGTCACCTAAAGCTCAATGTTCAAACTTGTGCAATATGTTTATTTCTTGACTGATATCATGCAGAGTTCCTCGGCTGATTTATTGAATTCTTATGTGGTATTGTTATGTAAATACTGGCAGTTAAAAGCTTGATCCCAGAGGCTGAATTATGAAAATATTCGGATAAATTATGCATCTCTGGTCTCCTGTTGAGAGACCAGCTATTGTAACATAACGCGGCATGGCATGGTTTCTGCGGATTTTTTGCTTTATGGTGATGCAGTTTTGGGTATTGAAAAGAGGGGGTGGGGGGTGGAGGGGAAATCGTAATATTTGAATTATTAATTAAATATCGAAAAGTGTAAATTAATTTTAAAACTAATTACGTGATACTTGGTAGTTATTGACCGTTTTAGTATTAGCAAAAGTAAATTATGTCATTTACTATTAGAAATAAATTTGTTTCGAATGTTTGCCTAGTAGTTTTTAATATGGTGATCAAGCAACTAGAAAAGTTGATAGAATAAACTATTATATTAACCATATTTTAAGTTTTTGTAATAATAATGAGCTGTGTAATAAATACATGAAAACGCTTGGATTGAATTGGAATTGAATGCAAGAATAGAATTGAATGCAATAGTTACGATTTAAAGTGTGATTAATTATAGATATAGTTGAATTTACAATTTTAGTATTAATAAAAAACCACTATTAGCTAATTCCATCAAAATTTCATTACATTGGATGTTTATTGTTAAGCACTAAGTAGTGATATAAAATTATATTATAGTATGAATGTGCCTTGATATTTATTTTTTGGCTATATCGTCTTATTTGCAAGTTGTAAACATCCTGTTTACAAATATAAATTTAGCTTTGTGTTATTGATTGAAATGAATCCAGGCATCACTGTTCTTTCTATAGAATTCTTCGTGTTGCTGGATACAATGTCGCCCATAAGTTTTGATTTTGTTGTTATTAATAATGTGGTTGTAAAACTATTAAAAACTACCATAAATAAATCGTCAATAAATAGATTTCGGTGACTGATAGCTAAATGAAACAACTGATGTCCCTGTCTTGTTGCATCCTTTTCGTAGATATGCTGTATAGCTGATTAATTTTATAGCTTTTTCGACTTCGCTAAAGCTGCCGCTGCGCCCGACTCTTCTGCCGACCTCTTCACGTATGAAGGCGCTAACTTTTCCTGGCATGTGGCATCCCAAAGAAGGCATCTGCCCTTCGACCATGGTACTAGTGTGGCACCATCTGGTCGTTTAGAGTCTGAGCGCATCAACCTCGGTGGCTCCCGTTGTGCCGCTACATTGGCGCTCTGAAGTGCACGCAATATGACATCATTGAGCAAGTTGTGACGCAGGTGACGACCAGCACTGCGTTTGCAGGTCAAACCATGGTGACCCAACTTGTCAACTGA
>JAQIXG010003472.1:0-14799 GCA_034700105.1 Oconnorella tubifera | reverse complement strand
GAAAACATTGCGAGGGGTGGGGGGGGGGGGATGGGGGCATTGGCCCCTGTGGAGTCAACTGATTAAGAAATGATGTCAAAATATATATTAATATTTAACAAGATCAAATTTAAAAACAGCTGGGTGGTGTTTATAAATATAATAGTGATTGTGAAATATGTATTTCATAAACAATTCTCAATGTACATATTCTATTGCGGTTGTGTACCTATTCAAATTTAGATTACTTGTTTATTTTTTAGCAAATTTAGAATACGAACATTTCATGAAAATTAGTTCAAGAGGTCCTATAAGTTAAATCTTATATTGTTTAATACAGTTAAGTTGTACATTTTTTCCTTTAAAATCTTTTGTCTTTTCACAATCTATAGGCTTACTTTCAAGTTTTCAAATATTGTTTTAATTTATATCTGATATTGTAATTCTTGCCTTTGAAATAAAAATTCTACACCCAATTGAATGGCACTCCCTAAATCCATTCCGTTGTACGGGGGTGACGTCCCTAGGCGTCGGAATTTTCTCTTACCCTAAAGCATCATCATCGTCATCATCATAATCGTCATCATCAGTTGCATTGCATTCTCATCTCTCAATAACAATAACATGGATAAAATTTAACTAATATAGAATGCGTGATATTTTTGACAATGCAAATACCAGATTCTGTTATACTGTTTATATATCAAGCCCTGGAGGCGTTCTAAATGTCATCAGACGAAAAATCTCTGCGTAAGTTTAGACAGAAATAAACGTTGATAATTTTGGTTTTCTTCATTTCATATCAGATCAGAAGAAGACAGGATAGTCATGGAATAGAATGTCTTATTCAAATTTCGAAAAGTTATGTTAAACAAATGATTGAATAATATTAGTCAAACTGAAATATTACACAGTTACTACATCATCTAAGAACGTGGCAAGTATCTTTGTTATTCTAGAATTTTTACGCCATTATAATAACTCGAAACTAATCACGAAACGCGCACAAGCTAAGAATTATAAATGCCAAAGTGCTATAGTCTATAGCTAGAAAATGTAAGCAAATAAATAATTAGTGAATATCAGATAATTAAGCAACGCATGCTTCCGTTGAAATCAGAGCTACTGAATAACTCGAGTCTAATTGCGTATAGGCTATATTATATTTTGTTCATGCTATAAATGAGAAATAAAAAGGCAAAGGTGTAATAAAATAACATTTTACTTATTGGCGAAATATAAGCCCATTCTTTATACATAAGCATATAATCTTGAATCTAGAAAACAGGGTTTTTGGAATTACAGACGGTTTTATCTGTAGAGACTAAATAAGGAGTTTGAAATTTGGGAGATTGAATTATTATATAAATTTGACCAATTTCGTTTGATTTTGACTCCAATGTGACATAACCTTTTTTGGCCTTGATCATCACGTTTGGTTTAACTTTTGTCAAATTACGGTGACAGGAAACTTAGCAAACATTTACTTTGATTTCTGCACGGCCTAAAGCAAAGATGCAAGAAGCATTTTAAGCTCTTCGCTTGTCCGTTAAATGCTTAAAAGATGTTAGAAAATCATGTAATGAATTTTCATAAACTGCTCGAAGTGCACGACTGGAGGAAAATTGCTTATGCGAAGTTTTAACATATAATATTAGCACCTGTGTTGAATAGCGTGATATGTTCAAGGGCAGATATGACTATGCAAAGAAATGAAGAAAATGATCTAGAAATGTAATCCTTTGAACTTAAAAATGTTCAGTGAAAACTGTTTTTAAAAAAGCGATTTTCTGCTATGTGTAAGAGGAAGACTTATACATGAGCAAACTATAAGTAGTTTAGTTTATCAATTCAACTTAATAATGATGGACTAAATATACTAAATTATTTCGTTAGTTTGCATTATTGTAATAAACATATAGAAATCCAAGGATATTTCTGATGATCATTTAGTTATAGGTTTACACTTAGCGTAGATTTCATAAAAATCTGTAATTATACAATACAACAGCAATTCAGTGCATAAGGTTATTCGTTATAATAAACCTGTCAGTTAAACGTTGCAGTTAAACGTCGAAGGATTGTATTGTCCGTTAAATCCGTGTTAAGTTTCAATTACACAGATTACTTAATTCCATTTTTATTAAAAACGACATCTACAGTTTAAAAACATTGAGTCACTTTTAGAAATGGGTTCAATCAACACGAGGATAAAGGATCACGACAATCCAACATTGCGAACAGTTCGTGAACAGTCTTTATCCATTCAAGGAAAAGGATTACTACCCAAAGTCAAACCCAAACGTTTGTCGAACGAATTAAAACTAAACCCGCCAGTCAAAACCAATCAAAACTTTCTCAAGCCTATCAACAATAAATCTTCTTACTATCAAAAGAGCAGTTTTAATTCAGAGACTGCGAAATATAATCAGCCAGATAAATCCGATCTTTCTGGTTTCACTTTAAATAATAGTTTTGATGGCGCGCTTTTACATTCAAACGCGCGAAAAGATAGAAGAAAATCGTCGAAACAAGAAGAGCATATACTAAGCTGTTCTAGCACTGAAACGTATAATTATAGCGGTGATAATGATAAATCTGATAAATCTGAGGGCAAACGTACGCGCAGAAGTTCGCAAAGAAGGATAAACTCGACTTTTCAGAACCAATGTTATTCGCAACACAGAAAGCATTCGCCAAGGCAAAATCAAGTTGAATCGTTGCAACAAAATCATCAGAATGGAGATGGAGAAGAAACGCGAGAGGAAGATGGGGAGAAAAATGCAGCGCGATCAACAAAAAACTCGGGTAAGTTTTAAAATAAATTACTCTGTTAATTTTTTGTAATATAGTTTGGAACAGCATTGACTGAAAGCTTGTGTTATTCATACATAGCGAAATTGCAATAGTGGATTTTGGTAGCATTTTACTCATTTCGAAATTTGATACATGTTTTCATTTGTATCAAATGAAAACATGTTGAAACATTAAAAAATTATTAAATACATATAGTATATGTTCACTTTTACTATAAGCTGTGAGATAAGACGAAAAATTATTAATGCAGAATCGTGCAGGTTAAAATAAATCTCATTTATAAACCATAAACTTATAATATTAAATACAATTTATAATTAAATTTAACTGATTCAGCTTATCGTTTTTGATATCTTCCTTTCGATAAGTTTACATTTTAAATCCTCCCCATTTCATCTCACCCCTATCCCCTTGCCAAACTAAGAATTATTTGATTTAAAAATGATTTGATTTAGATAAAGAAGTGAAAGCCACGAGAAAAAAGGTGTTGAGTGTGGGAGCCAGGAAAAGAGATCGTCTTCCATCGAGATCTTCCAGGGAGTCAGGAGACGAGGCGATGAAAGGAAGTGAATACATTAATTTGAGTGACGTCAGGCATTTACCGAATGTGAATACACCAGACGCAATACATCTCAGTGCAATAAGGTATATGACGTCATGAAATTGACGCTTATATAAGTTACATTATTTTTGAGTGACTAAATATGACATGGATTGTGATGAGATATACTTTTAAGAATTGTATTGCAAATATTATATTAGAAGCACATTTTTTAAGATAAACCTGATTAACAGTGGTTATTAAAAGAAAGCGCTGATTTTTTTTAAGTTGAATTATTATCAAATATTGTCAAATATAAAATATATCTTTAAATATAGTATAAAATCTTCACTGATCGTTTTCCGTAAATGCTACTGATATTGTAGTCTATTAATTTTCTTTCGCAGCATGTCTTTCTTGCAAGGGTAGTTACACACGCATTTTAACGTGACATAAATATTAATTTTTATGTTACAACAATATTACTTTCAGATTGAAGCATATTGTATCAAAGATGAGAAACGATAACTTTACTAGATCAGACGTCATCAAGAATATTGAATATGCAGCGAGTGTTCTACAGAAGGTTTACAAAAACGAATTAGGGTAAGAATTATTCAGTTACCACTTTATGTATAATTAAACGCTAAATCACACGAGCGAATGATTTGTGGAGTAAATTTAACTAATATCCAATTAATATTGTTTAAGTATTAATATTGTCTTTAATTATTTCAGTAAATGCTTACAATTTTAATGTTTAAATAAATGATTTTGAGCTGAATCTTCATCACTGAATTTTATTATTTTTAGAATATGTTATTGACATAGGCTGTCATTTGAATGTTTTCAGTCGAATGATGAACGAGGAGGAAGAGCTGAGACAAAGTGTGGGTGAACTAGTCGTCCCAGTCGTTGTTAAAGAATGGCTGACGTCAACATTCACCCAGTCTATGACGTCATTACTCTCCAGACGCAGTCAGGATAGAATTAAATTTCGCAGTGTTGCCACGGCCATTAGGGCCGGGATCATGGTTGACAGGTAAATACCCGCTGACCGGAAAGACCATCCCCGGGGGGGGAACAACAAAAGAATAATATTTTGAAATGGGCTCAAAAGATATTTCTTTGAATTTTGACTATTGTAATTAGAGACTTTGATAATTGTGTTAAAATACTTGGGGCTTATATGTAGAGCCTCTCGCGATATATTTGTATTGAAAAGAAATAATATCGTCCTAGTTTTCATTGTTTTCACTCGATAATAGAACTAGTAAAACTAAAAGTCACAACTGTGCACTGGAATAATAAGAAAATTGCAAAGTAATAGAATCTTATAATAGAATCGGGAGTCGTACGTGTTATATCTTAGAATTTTGTTAAATCAATGATAGTCAATCCTTGAGGCATTTAAGAACTTTTAAATCATATAACCTTTGAAAATTGTATGTTATAATATCAGTTTATAAATTAGTCGTAAAGCAAATAGAATATCAAGTATACATATAACAAAATATAGCATAAGCGCATTGAGTGTATACTAATTACATTTATTTCTTAATCCCACTTAAAATTTACGTTAGTCCCTTTTTGAAAAGCTATTATTTCGAGTGAGATTCTTTGAAATATGTTATAAAATGAGAGCGAGAATGATGAATAAGAGATGCATTTATTTTCTCTGCTGTGTAGATTACATCGCAGACTTTCTAGCGTGGCGGGTTTACGTACTCCATCAAATGTTATGCAACTGCTTGAAGTAATTATAATTATTATATCAAATTATAGCAGTTAAACGTCTTAAATTTACAATTTGGCATTGCTTAATACTGTAGTAATAGTTGCAAATACTGAGAAACACTTCAAATAAATATGCTGATATTTGTGTTCCATAGCCACCGAGATCGAAATCTAACCCTGTAAATTGGTGATTATTATAAACTTAGATTATTTTTAATAACTCAGTTGTTTATTTGATTTTCTTGGTTATTGTTGAAATCGTTTAGTAACTTTATAAATTGTAATATAGCTATATGATAAATGAATGACTGTGTCATATTATGCTAGAGTATCGATAGCTGGACATTCAATGTGTTTGAAGTGAACGATGCGGGCGACGGTCATGCGCTGAAACACATAGGCTACGAGCTGCTGCAGAAATATGATCTTATAACTAAATTCAAGGTTTTATCATATAATATTATTATCTAAGCTTACTTTGTTGAAATATTTTCAGATTCTGTTTGTAAATCAATGCAATTTGATTCAAACAATTTAAAAAATTGTTTTTAATGTTGCATATAATGCA
Organism: Oconnorella tubifera; assembly: GCA_034700105.1. Taxonomy (NCBI): domain Eukaryota; kingdom Metazoa; phylum Annelida; class Clitellata; order Enchytraeida; family Enchytraeidae; genus Oconnorella; species Oconnorella tubifera. The sequence continues at coordinate 9,157 of JAQIXG010003472.1, read as the reverse complement.
AATGGGTGTTCATTAATAGGCGTATAATTACAGACTAAGATGAAAGATTACAAATTTATTATGCTCTAAAACAATGATTTAAAATACAATAATTCAAACAAGTATTGCAAATAAATGTTTTTGTTTAAAAATTGTTCGATTTAGATCAGTTCTCTGACGTTGGATAATTTTCTAACTCATCTAGAAGAAGGTTACAGTAAGAATAACAATCCTTATCACTGCCTCGTGCACGCAGCAGACGTCGCGCAGACGCTCAATGTTATCATCGCGGATAATCAACTCTCTGTATGTATAAGCTTTCTTTTAAAAGTAAACGGATAGATGATTAGCTTAATTCAACTATTAGACATTAAATATTAGACATTAAGTAAACTAATCATAATATTACATATTTTTTAGTTGGTGTAATTCTAGTAAAAAATTTCATATTGAAATTACAACCGGTTACGATTCATTTTGTAATCATTTTAGTAATAGCTGAGAAAATTGTGGTTACTGTTAACAAGATGTATGCTTATTCGTCATTCATTTTGTAGTCGTTCATCTTAAGGTATGCAGTAAAAGTATTGAAATTTGCATGATTTTATATTATTCAATACCAAAATGTTTTTTTGCAATCAAATTAAAAGTTTATTTCAAATTTATGTAATTTTACAGCTATGGTTATCTGACTTGGAGATATTTGCAGTCATAGTAGCTGCTATGATTCATGACTATGAACACACGGGAACAACAAATATGTTTCATATAAATACTTCGTTAGTAAATCTTGTAATTTCTACTCAAAAATTATTTTTCTTTTCCATATTAAACTAAACAGCTTTATTTTGCTCTTAATTGAAATAAGTTTTGTTCAAATTTTAGGAAACATTCCTTCATATTGATTAATTCTCATACCACTGTAATATGGTATCTAGTTAATTAAGGACAGTTTGATTAACTGTAACAGATCGCTTTTGAACTCAGTATAATACACATCGTTTCTGTATTTGTAAGCTTATCATTAATTTTTATACAAAATATAACGAATTAAATTTTATTTTTAGATCAGAGATGGCGCTGCTGTATAACGACAAGGCAGTGTTAGAGAATCATCACATCAGCTCAGTGTTTAGATTCATGAAAGAAGGAAATACCAACATTCTATTTAATCTCACTACAGAAGAATATAAGTAATGTACTGGTTATCAAATCTGCTTTATAATACTTTTAATAAATAAAATCAAAGCTAACATGAACTGTATACTAAAAATCTATGACTCTCTGATTGTTAAAAAATATTATATTAAGGATTGGAAATTTATTTTTCAAACCAATCTGAATATTGGCAGTGCTGGGAACTTTTGGGACAGCTTCCAAGACACTTTTAAATCTTTTTACATTCTGTCAACTGAATTGTCATTTGCAATACTTGTTTGAATATTGTTTAAACTGTCTGTAACTGTTTTCGTTCCGTCAATAAAATGTGTGTTCATTTTTTCATATAAACTCTAATACAGAATACAGTAAATTGTTTGAACAATAATCTAAATAAAATATTTGACAATTTTTAATATGTTTTATTTCAGGTATTTTCGAACTCTGATCATAGAGATTGTACTATGCACTGACATGTCATTTCATTTCCAGCAAATAAAAAATATGAAAACTATTCTAACAACTTCCACTGATAGGTATATTCCTAGTTCTTTACTCCGGGATTAGAGTCAATCGTTATGTATGATGAAGATTTCGATTATTTAATTCAAATCTTAATTAAAATGATTTGATTTTGTTTAGTGTGGATAAAATGAAGGCTCTATCTATGATAGTACATTGTGCTGATATCAGTCATCCATCTAAGTCCTGGACTTTGCATAAAAAGTGGACTTACTTACTGGTCGATGAATTTTTTAAACAGGTTCACTATATTCAATTGTTCTTTTTGTGGTTAATTTTAAACCATAACAGTATTTTTATTATTTTTACTAAAGTATTAAATAGGCATATTAAAGTACAAATTGATGTAAGAAACACAATTTTAAATAACGATTATAGAGTCGAGCATCGGGCTTAAACAAACATCAGTAAAATTAATTCTTGAGTTATTAACTTCATAAATTGCACTATACTACAAAATATAGTACTGCTGTTATCGTAGTAGTATTATATTTTGCTAAGATAACAGTTTTGTCACTTTTGTGTATGTTTAGGGTGACACAGAAAAAGCCCTTGGTTTGCCAGTCTCACCATTGTGTGACCGAGAGACAACAGTTATTCCACAATCTCAAATAGGCTAGTCAAGATCGATTATCATAAAATTTAGTATGCACAGATATACAAATAGTTATTAATATATTTTGTATAAGACTAAAAAGCCTAAATTCAGGTGGTTATTGTTATACAGTAGCACAATTTATATCTATACAAGAATCTACATTTCGTATTTATAAATTACTGCATTCTTATGCTGATTTGTAATAGATTTATGACACTTTAAACTAATGGCATTTCTTACAGGCTTCATCGACTTCATAGTTGAGCCAAGTTTTCAAGTTTTGGGTGAAATGTTGCAAAGAATAGCCTACACGATGCATTTATTGCAATTGGATCAGTCTAGAAAAAGCAGTAAGCAAGAAGAAAGCAGAAGACCAAGAGACTGCAAGTCAGACACTTCCATCAGTAGATCGTCATCAAGATCATCATCATCTTCTGTTTTCTCCGGATGCACTACTGAATTAAATTCTCTAAGTAAGTTGGAAGTTCTCAGATATTTTATAGCATTGTAATCTACAGCGATTAGGGTTTAATTTAGCCGAGTTAATGATGATAGTATGACAGTACTACATATTAAATAATAATTTTTTTTATCTATTTATTAAATTGTTTATTAAATAATAAACTTTTTTTATATTAAATTGTTTATTAAATAATAAATCATTGTATGGCACTTGTATATAGTGGACCCCTAAACTGTTACACTGCACAAATATTAAGCAAGATAAATGATAAAGAACCAATAATAATGAATAATGATAATGTAATACTAAAAGATAATGCTTTCAGTTTCATTGATAATAAAAAACCAGATTTTATATTATTTTTTGTGCTGTAGAAATTAATGCGCCGGAAATTAAAACTCCATGGGCCGAATATTTTGTGGACAATAAACTGCGGTGGAAGAATACGGCGGAAGAAGGTAGGAACTACTCGGGTCATTCGGCCGGAACTATATTTTTGAATCTAATCGTTATGAACTAATTCTGTTTAAACTTTCTGCGAATGTCGAATATATTAGTGCTTAAATTAATATTGTCATAGTATTGAAGTATTATTATAACCATTCAGATTAAAAAAATTTTATTTATATTATATATTACACAAAAAAATAATAATCTGGTGTCTTATTTTAATTTTTATATTCAGCAGATGCTAGGGCAAGAAGTACCATTGATAAAACTGACATTGATTTGGTGAAAACTGGTCAAAGTTCTGTCGATATTATCAAAATAAATGTACGGACAACTTCTACTGCATCTGTACAAGAAGCAGGTTTGTAAAAATAAGCAGATTAATACTTTTCACAATTAATAACTGTTTTCATAAATATTGTACAGTAAACGATTTATATATGATTTCACTATTATACTGGTTAAGAATGCTGGAATTGACTTACGTAAACAACCTGCGTAAATATATTTCTAAATAATTGTTAATGTTCTAACGTTTGCCAACCAAATTTTTACTTCTTCTAACTGTTAGCTTTCTGTATATTGACTTTCATATTGCATTTATTATAAGTCAAATTGCATATTTCTATATTCTGAATATTTAACACAAATTTAAATATTTATGATTTCTGGATTTTATCAGTCAAAATAGATGATAATAATTCTGATTTTAAATGGTTTTTATTCTTAGATGATAAACCGATGATTCAAATTGATGGGCCCAGCCAAACACCCAGCGATATAAACACACCAACAAGCAATCTCATTGGTCAGCCAATCGATCACATGATCAAGAATTCAAATACTGGCAATCAATCATCACGCAACATAGATGTAGAGTTTCTAGAAAACAGCCCGAGACTTCTCGGGGCTGAAAATGAGTCATACAAAGAGAGGCTATCGGCTAAAAATAGTGCGGATGAAGAACCGAGCAGTGATTGGTCAGAAGATCTGCTTGAATATAGCAGCGAAGATAATGCTGAGGAATTAACATAAGCCGCATACTAAATTAATCGCAGTTCTGCATGTCAAATACTAATGTTTTATAATTGCATAGAGATTTAATGTCAGATTTTATTTATTACGCTAGGTTATGCTAAATTGTAATATTGAATTGACTTGATCATAATGTGAAAGATATAATTAATTACTTTTTTTGATAAATGAATAATGAATGATAATATACACTTATCTATTATTTTTGAAACTGCGCTGTTTTGTGTATAACTCGGATTTAATACTGCTTTGATAAAAATAGATCAACTATAATATTGAGCCTGTTAGCAATTTTGCGTAATGATATTTTTGTCTCGAATCAGGTCTTGCCTTGCAGCGCAATAACTATTAGCAATAATTTTGCAATCTCAAAGTGTTGTTGAGACTCGTTTTTGTTGATGATGAATCAGTGAATTTAGCTTCAGCCAGAAATAGCTTGATACAATGTTATTCATTTAAACTTGTAGTTTTATTAGCAGCATTTTTTATTAATAAGTTTCTAAATTGATAAATATTAATAGTATATTAAAATACTGTGTAAAATGTTGTTCTTGGTTTTAGTAGACTCGTGAAAGTTATTCATTTTGCACTATTTGATCTTTATTTTGGGCTTCAAATTTAATAAATATATATACATTTCATTCACACAAATGAGTCTTAGACAAAATCAAACGATGAATTTATTGAAAGAACGTATTACGAAAATAATAAATATCTTAATCTAACAAATGTTATATCAAGCATATTAAAATAAAAATTCAACGTAATATACATTCTAAACGATTGTAATTTCTACCTTTGAACATGATGATAATATTTAGCCGATAGATTCTTATGTTTGTAAGCAAATAAAAGCACAACTTTGCAGTATGAAACAAACTTGCTGTAAAAGTTCTACAACAGTAAATTTTGTTTGTTGAATAAATGTGCTTTATTCAATTGGAACAAAGTTTCAAGGAAAGCTAAAACTAGAAAAATCATTTTACAATGGCAAAATCGTTTTATAATAAACGTTCTTTAACAAAGAACTATGCAATCGTCTGAATTCAAAACCAATACTATAGAGTAGATAAACACTGAGAAAACTGCAAGATTGAGTCACTAATGACTGATTTCGAGAATCTTTTAATTTAAAGCTAATTTTAGTTTTAATGCAAAATATAAAGCATTTAACAGTCATTTCATAAATCCATTTGTTTAAATGAAGTTATTAGAACATAACTCTCGCATGCTATTTTATTAATTATTAATAAATTCTTACCAGCGTTTATACAATTCGTTATTACAATTATAAATTTGTAACTACAATTACAAATGTAGTCCATGATATCAGTCATATGTGATAGTAATTTAGCATTGCAATGTAAATATTACAGAAATTGCAATAAAATATTCATTTATTTACTCTAAAATAAGAAAAATTTCTTCTCAAATATCTTTACAACACTTTAAAGCGTAACGACTAGGCTATTTACAAGTCTTCATACAAAATCTCTGTACAACTGTCATTAGTTTATTAGTTCTGGTTTACTGGTTTACATAAATGCATCGTCAAAAACAACATTTAAATAGAAACTTCCATATAGTCATTTATTAATAAAGTCTAACCAATCAGAGTTTAATTGGAGAGATGGGTAGGGGGGGGAGGGGGGGAGATTAAAATAATGTAATAGAATTGTACTCATTAATTTATAAAAATTATCGAAAACTCGAAAATTAATTTAATTATGCGAGACTTTCGTTAGCTAAAATGCGCATAAAATTTGAAATTTTAACAATTTTCTTTAAAACTTATCCTTAATTTGCATTAATTTTAACTACAACTTTAACATTCTAATCAACTGAATACAATCTTACCAAAAATTAACACTATTTTAGCTATTTTTGGAAAAAACAGCTAAAAGTTACTTTCAAATATTGTTCAATATTATTTATTCCCATCTAATAATTAATCCTGTATAATATTTATTGCAATAATTTATCTGCATCTTTCTATAACATCCAACTGTTACAAACATTAGTAAAACTCTCGGTGAATGTTCTAGCACCTGATGTTAAACGCAGCGATAGTTAACTGATGAGTTTAATTCAGTTAAATTTGAGTTATTTTGCGCTATTTTAAAATGATGACGCGCAAATTAAAGAAACGTAGCGAGAGCAACGACAAGTTGATCTTTTCCCGTCGCTCTGACTGAATGTACCGCTTGCGACATACTATGCGCCAACTGGCAAATCTATTCAAAGTAAAACATAATAATGTAAAATTAAATTAATACGACAATTTTGCAATTTTAGCATTCAGTTATACGCATCATTAGTTGTTAAGCTTTATTTTACAGTTTTTATAAACTACACATTATTTTAAGCAGAAAAATATTTATAAAACTGGTAAAAATTCGTCACAGAAAAGACGCAATATAGAAAATAAAGTTAGCTAATGTCGCACCTGATCCAGTTCTGTTTGCGACACCGTGGGAGCGAATAAGACGGCGTTGGGGGCAGCGACACCAGCAGGGAGGGCGTGAAGACTGGAAGGGGAGCTTAAACCACACGTTGAAAGACGCTCTCTGGCAGAGGCATCATAAAAAAACAAAAAATATATTTTTAAATTAAATACACGAGCAGTGGATTTATTCAAGATTTAAATATGGTTAGATTAATATACGATTTTGCAAATTAAATAAAATTATCGTATAGTCAAGTAACTTCTGAGCAATGCGTTAAAATAATACAATTTATATCTATACATAATACGAGTCTTACCTATAATGAGCAGATCTTGATTTCTGTTCTTGATTCTGAACGTTATCCGTTTCTATATTGCCGACGTTAATAAAACCGCTAAAAAAAAAAGAAGTTATCGCTCAGTATCGCATGAAACATCAAATTTATTAAATATCAAAGTCAGAATAAGAAAGTTTTTTTTAACGACTAATTCTTTGTACAAACCTAGTCGCGTTTCGTAAGATGTCATTGAGAATGTGATTTTCATCTTGTCGATGCGTCGTTGAACCAAGCATACCATTGCTAGAAAAAATATAGAACAAAAAATCCAAAAAAGTTATTCTATAAAGTTTTATTAACGCTATTTCATAAAACTTCTCACGTATAAAGATGTATTTTACGAAGATATAAAATAATGGTATAGCGAAATAATGCAAAGTTAGAGCGTAATGTTTTTAATGCATAGTTAACATTGATAAAGCTTACTTCTTTGTGTTATTGCTCATAATTACAATAAAGTTTATAAATGAACTTTATTACTTCAATTGAGCCTATTATTACGTTATTATAATTAAAATAGCAATGAAAAAACAAGAAATCGAAAAAAAATTGCAGCCCCCACCTAACTGTGGAGTCCGTGTTAGGATCATGATTGATGACCGGATGACTTGGGAGCAGTGTCGTCGTCTCATCCGGCTCCTGATCCTACCAACAGTTACATACTATCAATTTACTGCATTTCTCCCCTGAAGGGGTCATCTTATAAAAATATTTCAGTTGTACTAATTAAGTAAACTTTTATACCGGTGCAAGATTTTGGTTAACTGAAAAGTCAGTCGTACAGCTTTAAAATATTTTTTAAGTTTCAACACACATCCTAGATGTTCGACATCGTCTTACAACTATCAAATAAAAGCTTAAATTCTTCATTTTTATGTAATTTATCATTTGTTTAACTTCGTAGAGTAATTAAATTTCGATTTATTGATAATTAAATACGATAAATACGCGATTTATAATATTACGTTTTATATTTCTTTATCGTAAATCGATCGACAATAATGAACCATTACATTTGAATTACTATAACCACTAACTAATTATAATCATTAATTAACTAATTAAAATTATTAATTAGTTAATTAATTAATTAGTTAATTAGTTAATTAATTACAAACTTCGTAGAGATTTTCTTCATTACTACAACAACAACCCATGATTGCTTCTTGTTCAACTTCTCCTTCTAATCTAATCCCTGCCCCATCTGCCCCTCTAGGTACCTACTGTCCCTGGAACCAGATTAGGATTTTTACCGGATACAGGGGACCAGACAGGCATGTGATTGCTGTTGCGTAAACTGGACCCGACTTGCAAATATATATTGTATTTATTAATGTCAATGTATTTATTTGTGTCAATGGACTTATCTGAAATTTCTCCCAAATTTTAAAACAGTTTGGACTGTTGCAATTTTCACTGTTGACAAAATTATGTTGATTACAATGCAAATGTGTTAATTTAAATGCTGTTTAGTTTATTATAATTGATACCAATTTGTTTGTAATGAAATCATAACGTAAAATCATAATTTATGAAATGACTAGCTATTGTAAAAAACACTACACTTAATTAGACACCAATTTTTGCAACAAAAGCAACAATTCTGAATATAATGACGACTCTTGTGTATAAAAGAACACGCGTTCACAAGTTAAAAACATTTTGCAATGTCTTTTAGCTGACCAATTAAAGTTAAAAACGTTTCCTTACATTCTGCCATATCATGCTCATAATTACTTATCTAGTTTTGTATGCATAGAATGATATCATGGTACTAGAGATTCTTCATCATAATATATTTGACCTACACTCTGTGCAAGATAAGTCCTGCCTTTTGTACTCTGTGTATACTACAATTGTATTGTGTACTGTGTGTATAGTATAGATCTAGTATTTTGAGTATATAAGGCCAAATGTTTGCCTGCAATCGATTCGTCAATATCACAAGACTGAAAACGTGTGACTAGCAATTTGATTTATAGAATAGATATATTTTTTTCATTAGCTTAATTTGTATTGAAGTTTCACTTGTAAGCTCATTGTAAGCTTAATTTCTGCAGAATAAATTAAACATGTCTAGAATGCCGACTAGTGATGATTTTATGTGTAAGTTGTTATCAAATTTACTAATGAACTTAATTGAGAGGCTAATTTTAAAATTTTTAATT
>JAQIXG010003471.1:0-14802 GCA_034700105.1 Oconnorella tubifera | reverse complement strand
CCGGTTCCAGGAGGGATACATACGATCGATACATAGCTATGTAGAGATTTGGAGTTTAACTAAAATTTGGTTGAAATGCGTTTCACGAGACGTGTTTAGTCAAATTTTAGCTATGTATCGATTTGTTTGTAACCTGCTCTCTGATTGGTTATATTTAGGTCAATCTGAGGTTATGTTGAGATCAGCTGAGTTTTGTTGATAAATTGCATTTAAAGGGCAATGATAATGTGGAATTTATTTTTTATTTTTTTTATTTTTTTTAAATTTAATTTTACAACAATCAAGATGAAAAATTCAAAATCGCAAATCACAACACAATTATTGGGAAGGGAATGCCAGGTTACAATCAATTGTATGGCTGTATTAATGACCAAAATCTGACGTTTAAGCAATAAACTATTCTATCTATTCAAAGCCTACGGTTAAATATAAAATACATCGATTGACTCATTATATTTGTCTGTCAATGAATCTATCCTCCTAATAGAACATCACGGGATCAAACGATCCCTATTTACCCACGAGGGACGTCTATGTATTTCATATTTTATATAACAAATCACTGCTTCCTTCGTTGATTATTTAATTAAGATTTTATTTAATTTTCTTCAGTTTTGAGTATTATTTTGCGTTGAAATTATGATAAAATTAAAGATAATAATAATAAATATAATATACCAAAGAAATATGTCATATAATGTAAAATATTGATATAAAATGAAATATTTGATGATTATTTGTGTCAATATTGAGTGCGGCCATGTTTGTTTACTTTTGTAAAATCCATGTATAGCACTAATCAGCTGTTTACCTCGCCAAAATCGGCGACATAAAATCCGTACATAAACAAGGAGATAAACAGAGTTTTAAGCAGCATTTTAGGTTAAAAAAAACGCAAATAAGAGCAAATCGATACATATGTATGGATCCGATACATATGTACCTCTCCTGAAACCGGGGGTTAATCCACTAAACTGTATAGCTTACTTACTAACCTTAATTCCAATTAACTCTAAACCTAACTCTAATTCTTACCCTATCTCAAACTCTAACCCCAACATATTGTCGTATCAAATATCTGATACTCTGTATCAAGATCAATAACAAGAATCGATATCAACAAGTATATCATCAAGGTCAACGGGTACAAAAAAAACATATTTGGTCACGCACGTACTGTGACGTCATTGTTAGATCTTCTGTAAAAATAGATCAGATGTCGTATGCGAAGTGGCGTGCGAAATAAGTGTTATTTGATCGTATTACTTGCATTTTATAGAGAAAATAAAATATTATATTTAAACTCGCGTTTTAAAGACAAAGGAAAAGTTTGCGAAATAACATAAAAGGCACGACACGAGAAACAGAAAAAGTTATAGCGTGTGGTGGAAATGACGTCATAAGAAATTTATGATCGATATAAAAATGAATTTTAAAAGTAAGTTTTTATTTCTAGATTCTATTATGTATAACATAGAGATATTATCATCTCGGAGGAAAATTAGATTTACCGTTAGACCAGGGTCCGGCCAAAACCAGAGGTATCAACAACAGACAAAGAACTGTGACGTAATACATCTTCAGTAATCTGAAAAATGTAAACAAATTATATCTAAATCTGTGACGTTGCCAAGACGGGGAGTTTTAACCCTTCCCTCTGCATCGGAGGTAAAAACAATTTTTGCAATGTTCAAGGAATATGGTAACTCTACTCACTTTGACAAGTTAGTGAAAAATGTAGAGTTAGGGGGCCTGGATGTATTTAGACGAAATCTAAGTTAAAATGTTTGCCTCAATTTTCGCACAATTTAGCTCAAAATAAGCTTTTTTAATTAGGCTAAGCAATTAATATTTAAAATTCGTCATAAATAATGAGAAAGAGGCAGAAAACTAAAATCCTAGATACAATAAATAATAAATTTTACATTCTAGGTAATTAATAAATAATTACTTCTAATTTAAAACATAAAAAGTATTTCATATTTCAATTCTACTTGACATTTCTGTATGTTTTAACTTCAAGTATAATTTTCAATCAATATTTTATAACTTCATTGATTCTTGTATATATTGTGATCTAATGATAAAATATTAATGAAATAAATTAAATATACACGAATCGATATTATATAATTAGAATATTAGAGAATGCGATTATGTCGTGATAAGATTGGTTCAGTATAATATAGTATTACTCTTGCATTATCATATTAAAGGATCATCTGCTAATTCAATGTATAGCCAATTTGTCATATTATACATATAAAAAATTAAATGTATATTTAATTTTATTAACGATATCATTTGTTATACGCCTAGTATTTGTTATATTCATTTACAAAAAAGAATGATGAACGCATACAGTCTTGGAAATATATGTCAAAATGTCGACTACAACAATTTGCATAACAATAACTATGCGACAAGTAAATTACTTTAAGAAATACAACAATTCTTTTAAATTATCAAATTTATTTAGACAACAATCGATCTGACAATTATTGATCTGTCACCAGGGAAAAGCAATAAATCTTCTGAATGACTGACCATTGTAAAAAAATATTCGTTATAATGAAAAACTAGAATCTGAATGTAATGAAAATATTAAGTCTGGTTGCTCAAAGCGATCTCAATTTCGGCAATTTTTCTGCATTTGGGCAAATAGGGTATACGTACAGTGATGTTAAGAATAACTTCAGGGACAAGGCTAAGGACTTGAGCTAAAAGGCCCAGGACTTAAGCCAAAAGGCCAAGGTCATGGTAACTTTTACTTAGATTGAAGGCAACTTCAATCTCTGGCCACGACTCTTTATAGCAAGATTTTGATTATAAACTTATAAATGTAATGCTCGTGCAAGTGCATTTTACAACTTTATCAAAATTATTTAATTAATTAATTAAACAATAATTACATTTTCCGTTATTATACCTGGTAGAAATATGATTATTCTAAAAATCAATTAATGACCCTCTTCCTTCTGCTATATAAAATAATTATATAATTTTTTTTACGACTAGCTTTCGTAGTAAATCATTGCAAATCTTTGGAGATGAAATGCCACAGTTTAGTATTTCCAGATGCATAAAAAGCACATTAGCATATGTGCCTTCGATGATTTATATATCAAGCTTATTTTATATGTCTTCTTTTAGTTCTTTCTGCTCTTTCTTTATTTCTGAGTCACTCTGCGTGTCTGTCTTTTTCTCTGTCTTTCTGTGTATCCGTCTTTATATCTCTAGGAATATGTCGGTGTTTTTGTCTATCTGTTTTTGCCTTTCTTCTATTTTCTTGTCTATCTGTTTATCTCTATTGCCTGTCTGTCTCACTATATGTCTGCCTTCTCTCTGTGAACACGATTACATTGTCCCTATGTTTGTCTATTTATCAGTATTTAGCTGTTTGTAATTCTTTCTGTCTTTCTCTCTGCCTGTCTCTCTGTCTGTTTCTCTCTATCCGTCTCTCTATCTCTTTCTCTCCCTCGCACCCACGATGCTACATTTTAGTTACTTGCATGTCTCAATAATTCATACTTCTAGCTCTCTGCCTTGTAATATCCGCTCCGCTTACAATTATTCAAATACAATTGGTAAATTTTACAACAGGGACTTTTGTTTTATGTAAAAAAGAATCCTCGCGCAATTCCTAGAATACTGACAATCACTGATATTCCCCCCAAAAAAGAGAGAAAACATACCAGACATAATTTTATAATAAAAATATTATTTTTGTTAATGTCTCGATGATGAAGAGCGATTGATTTTTATGAAAGTATCTTTATTAAAACAATGAAACCAATATATGCCTACTGATTTTAAAAATCGAGATTTTTTGAGTATTTAAAATGAGTTCTTAAATATAAAAACTTGATCCCCTCAAATTCTTAATGATGACTCGTTGAAATCTTCCAGCAATAATAAGTTTTATTTGATATATTTACTCCAGTCGAACATTTACGCGTATGGTTTAACTGCTGTCGATTTATCAACTCAAAGTCCTATATTCGAATCCCGGTGGTATATTTATTTTTCTCTTTACGCCATTTGGATTCTAATCAAACCCATCTCCCGCAAACTTCATCACAACTGCGCCCTTTAGCAAGATGATGAATTCTCCATCATCAATATGTAGATATTTAAAAACACGTCGTTTGTATTGCACCCCCCCCCGCCCACCCCCCACCCCTCACTTCTTCTTTCACGAAGAAATATTACTTGTGCATAATTTCGCCCACCGCCGGCCATCGATTGAGTGTTTTATTTTCTGCAAACAATTTCTTCGCTGTCGCCGGCGTCATTGTGAATGCACCAGCACGTAGCGTGTAGGTCAGGGGTGGCCATCCTTTTTCTTGCAGCTAATAGCTGTTCAAATGTGCGGGGGGAGGGCTTACTGAACTCCCACGTTGAATTTCGCTTGTATATTTATTTTAGAATTATTGTTATTTAACGGTGAAGGTAAATTTGAATCCAGAATTTAGCTATTTTTTAGTTTTTATAAAAAGCAAAATGATCAAAAGTAATTAATTTATGGTTTGTTCTAGCCAAGGGCGTAGCTTTTCTGATAAAATACAGCTTTGACAATTTTGTAACAATATGTCAATAGACTTTTCGTCTACGACACTTCATCTATGTAATATAGTAGGCCTACATTTGGTATATCAACATTTGTTTTACCCTAACTCTAACCCTAACGTGACTAATGATGATTGCGTTTAATTAACTAATTAATTAACTTAATGATGACTGCGCCAATCTTAATCTTAATCCAAACCTTAATCCTAATCTTAATCTGAATTCAAACCTTAATCCTAACCTTAATCTCAACGTTAACATTAATTCAAAATTAAACATGATAGAAAAAAGTTTAATGGATATTTTATAATACTGACCTTTTTATTCTTCTTTTAACTCGAGCTCTACTGCTTTGTACTTCTAAACTCTCCGCAGATACAAACAGACGGAATAAAATAGAGACAGAGACAACGAGAGAGACAAAGAGAGAGACAGATGAATTCACAGAATATGGAATCGATTTGCTGTTGTGGCTTTTATAGTGGATTCCAGCGAGCGCTTACAAAGTCTGTCTGATTGAGTCCATTGTAAAGAGGTTTCTGTTTTATTGATGAATAAATAAGATTACTGTCGCTCAATTGCTGAATGATTTAGTTGACCGACTGGAAACCAAGAGGTCGCATCAGATCCGGGGCTCGGTGATTATAATTTATAACGAAGGGTGGGGAGAGAGTTACAGGGCAAAAAGTTAACAACAAAATGAGAGATACATCATTGACTCATATTAAAGTGTAGACAAAAACAATTAGAATTTTTGTTCAGTTTTTTTTCTGCATCCCCTCTCTCCTCAAGATATAACGAGTTTGCTGTCGCAAAACTTATTTTACGAATCGAGTCACGCTTCCCCCCCCCCTCCCCCCCCTCCCACTCTATTCTCAATCGCTCCAGTAATACAATATTAAGTTTCGAGTAAAAATGACGCATGGAATGATATCACTAATATTTTGAGACAGTATCGTGATGATTGTTCGTGATTGAGTCCAGTAAGTCGAGTTGTCAAATATTTCTCGAGTCAAATCGACTCAAAACCTGGGCTATCACTGGGTTCATATAAATGCACTCATTCATATAACGCTATCTCTGTAATTCAGCCTTTAATACTAGCATGACATCAGGCAATAAATTGCATGATAAATTCTGGAGAAATATTTTGAAAATAAACTTTTCTAGACTCGGGGAAGGAGGGGGGTTAAGGGAGGGAAAGGGGAGAGCAGTTGTGTAGACAAGGGGGGGGGGGGGTTAGAACCTAATTAATACATTTTAAAATATTTCTACATTTAATTGTTGCACTCAAACACAATCAGTCAATAAGACAATTTAATAGTTAATAATTATTAATACTAAACTAATTAATTACAAGTTGACAGTAATATAACGATAAATCTACAAATAAATCTAATATGGTCAAAAGTCAAATCATTCAAAACTACACCATTTACAAGTCTGTTAACTGATAGCGTCTGCATCAAGGCATCGATTATAACAAGCTCCGCCCCTTGGATAAAATTAATTTGTTTACAGTATTATTACAATTCACTATCTAATCTTAGCTCTAACCCTAATTTTAACTCCAATTTACATCTCAAACCTAATCCTATCTCTTTTAAACTCTAATTCAAACTTTACTACAGTAATTTAAGCATCTAAATATAAATAAATACCATAAATCTAGATTACCAGAAGCTAACATGCTAAAGGGGCAGGTCAAGTTAGAAAATAATACCTCTCTGCAGACGCTTTTTTATTAATAGTCTCGCCATCTGTCGAATGAGTGAGGAATTAAAGTGGCGATACATAGGGAATGTTATGTAATAATCAAAACAGATAATTTTAAGCTTTGACTGCTGATTGTCCGCCTGTCTCTTTGCTTGCTGGTGTCTCTAATTGTTTGCCCAAATACTCCCTGGATAAAATATATAAAATACTATCTATCCGCACCTTTAAATTGCTAGAGTCAGGGCAATAAGAGTAATATATATATAAAGAAGTAGTGAAGAAAATATATCTAGCATTAGAAAGAGAGTAACAAGCAAAGAAAATCTAAACAATAACACAGATATAACCAGAGATATATGTGGACAGACAAGCAAGCATAGAAATTATAGACCTTTAATGCGCAGACACAAGTAGAGAGACAAGTAGACATCTATAGCGTAGAGATACAAGCAGAGATATAAATAGAGATACAAACAGACATACCAGTTATGAACCATAAGTTTCTGTACAGCCAGTAGAGATTCATATCTGACGTTCTGATCCTCATGAGACAACATGGCCATCACTAGGGTCTTGCCCCCCAACGTCTCTATCAGGCTACAACATAAGAATAACTGTAATCCTAACCCTAACTGTATGATATTAACTCTAGTCATAACCTTAACTGTATAACTTTAACCTTAACCATAAACCTAAAGATTAACTCTAATCCTGACCCTAACTGTATCAAATTAACTCTAATCCTAACCCTAAACGCAATGATTAACTCTGACCTAAACTATAACATAAAGGCTAACTCTAACCTTAACCCTAAATGTTAAAATTAACTCTAACCTTAACCCTAAACATAAAGATTAACTGTAATCTTAACCCTAAATGTTAAATTTAACTCTAACCTTAAAGTTCTCTAATGTAAAATATTAACTAACTCTAATTGTATTTCATTATAAAGAATTAATGACAATATTAATATAAGTAGTTCATTAAATGCATCTAAATTACACCCAATATTAAACTTATGTTATTATCTAAATTACGCTCAACATTTAACTTACGTCTTTCCCCTGGGGTAATGTCTAACGTACTCCCCCAAGTCATGTACCGCCACACAGAGAATCAGAGGGTCCTTCGACGTCTCTAGAAGCTTTATCAGAATTCTACACAACAAAACTTTTATTACTTCATCAGAATTTTAATAAAAATACAAAAGTTACAACTTTTATGCAAAGTAACAAACATATTTATAAAATCTCTTTAAACATCAAGGCTCAATAGAGAAGTGGTTAGAGCACTGGACTCGGTTGCAACAAATTCAGGTTCAAATCTCGGATAGCTCATTATTTTTCTAACTTGCTGCGCCTTTTAGTAAGACGCTTAAATTGACAGCTACTTCTTACACATTGTTCATATAATACGATAATCCAGACGTTAAACGTAACTTGCTGCGCCCTTTAGTAAGATTACGACTCACTTGAGTAGTTCAAAGTTCTTCTCACAGAGTCTCGCTGCGTTTTCTCTCCAGAACTTTTCTGATTTATGAACAGGACTCCATTCAAGACGTCCTGACTTCACTTCAGAGGAATACTCATCAAAGGAACTGATCACGAGGGAAAGAAGAACAGAGAACAAGATTTAGAAATTAAAGTATTAAAAGAAATAAATGAGATAATAGTGATAATAAAACTATATTTAAATGTTATAAATAAGATTGGTATATATATTTATTTGTCTATCAGTCAATCAATCAATCAATCAATCTAATAAATCAATCAATCAATTGATGAACGAATCAATCTAATAAATCAATCAATCAATTGATGAGCGAATCAATCATTTAGTCAACCAATCAGTATATAAATTGATTGAAAAACCAATCAACCAATCAATCAGTAGGTCAATTAAGAAAGAAATAGAAGTTAATTACTCAATCAATCAAAACTTAAATATAACACAGTTACCCCACACAGCCCTATCTTACCTCACACACACCCCACTGACACACACTCTCCACACACCCCCCACACACACTCTCACCTCAAGTCCTGCACACTTGCTTGCAGAGTTTCATTAAGGAACTGCACGTCCTCTACAATATCAGGGTCATCACATTTGCGCCCCTCTAATAGTTGTAATTGTTTTAATACTTTGCACTGTACCATGGCCAGAGCATTGTCTGTCTTTAACTCTTTCTCTGTTGGCTTCTCTAACATGTTCTATATTCACACACAGTTCATTATCTTACACTCTGATCTTCCTTAAGTTAACAAAGTACCCTTCTACTGAGCCGCAGGTTATCGTATTCTCTGATCTTTCTTCCTGATGTACCCTTCTACCAAGCCTACTAATATCTTGTCACGTAGTGCTAAATATCTAACTGATATGATACTAAAATGATACATATCCAATACATATCTAATACACTATCGATCAGATATGATGATACAAGAATGATACAAGTATCCATCTGTCTTACTCTATAGGTAGCCAGTATGATACGAGTTACTTTCTCTTTGACTGATTCACTCAGTATGTCTGATAATATAGGAACTATGTTGCATCTACAGTCAAACACAAGTAATTGCAATTTCAGATTGAATCAAAGTTATGCAATTTCAAGTAAAAAAATTCGACTAAATATAATCTGCACCCCCCCTAATTTTCAGAGGGGGAAAACGCCCTTAAACCCCCCCCGTATCATGTATTTTTAAATCATACCTTCAGAAATACATACTCTACAACTTTATCATTTCTAATTTCTAAAATATAGACTTTCTGAATTTCTTTCAATTAAACTGATTTAAATGAAAATATATCCATCTGTTTTATGCAAGTCATACAAACAAGATACTGACTTGCTTAGTTTGTCAGCCAGCAGGGGGTCAAAGGTCAGGACCCACAGACAAAAGGTCAACTGATACTGAATCTGAAAGCCTACTTTACCTGGCAGTGATTGGATGATTCTGCAACCAATCAGAAAAGCCGATTGATAAATAAATATAAATATGAAATAAATATGAAATAAATAGAACGATAAATAATTACTGATTTGTAAATAAATTAATGAATAGAAATGAATTATAAATATTAGACAGTAGGCTTGAGAGAAGGGTACATCAGGAAAGATCAGAATAGGATAGTAAATTGCAAGCTTGGATGAAGGGTATGTAATGACGAAAAATCACAGCATTATACAATAAACTGTATGCTTGGGAGAAGGGTACGTCAATAAATCTCTTATAAAAAAGAGTGCATCATAAAGAACAAATCAAGATAATAAGTAAGAATGCTTGGTGGAAGGGTACGTACGCGTTGACTCCATCAATGTTGACAAAAGCGTGTCTGTATTCATTGATGCGTAACATCATTTGTAAACAACGCGCCACCGTTTGTAAATGCTCATTATTCTAAACATCACGTTTAAATAAACAACAACAATGTAACTAATAATACAACAATAAAACAACAACAATAATAAAAAAGATACCAAAGTCTGTTTGCATGCATTAGCAAAATGAGAGGTCTCTGCAAACTCAATTGCTATACATAGTGAGAAATAAGATTAAGGATTAATCACATGCTTAGCATTAAGCTTAGGGTTAAGGTTGTCCATAATCCTAACCATAATCCTAACCCTAACCCTAATCCATAAAAATTCCGACTATTTTCATGTAAGACTTGAAATATTTATAATCCGCATAAATTCCATTAGAGAATGCTAATATGCAATAATCCTATGATATAGAACACACACGAGGGGGGGCTTGGAAGAACGTGAAATAAGACTTTACTGGTAGTTTCATTTGATCTTTGAGCCAAGTTAAGTAGAAAGTTAGATCAGCCCCATCCATTAATTCTCTACTCCAACACGCGATCTTTGCAATTATACGACTCGTCTACAGACAGAGTTAACTTTAACTTTAACTCTAGCAGTTAAATACTAGTTAAGGTTTAAACAGTAATTAATAATAATTAAGTAATATATTTATTATCAATTGAGACTCAATCGATCTGTTTTATTATTTATAAATTACTTTCATTCTGTGTGTATATAATTTTTCTTCCTTATGGATTATAATGCACGTAATACTGAAGTGACTAATGCACCTGATTGACAATGAATCCGTCATTCCTGTTGAGCATAGATAGGAATGGAGTCCAGACTGATTCCTTGTTCTTGCGTGCGTACTCTCTGAAGATCTCAACCCTAGATTTATCCTCCTGGAAGACAGATAGACAGACAGACATATAGATAGATAGACAGATAGACAGACAGATAGACAGACAGACAGATAGACAGATAAACGGATAGATAGAGATTTGTACTTCAAATTAATGCGAAATGATTTAAGAATAAATTAATATTATTTACATCTATAAGCAATAGATAAATAGATCTATAAATAGATAGATAAATAACTAAATGAATGAATGAATGGATGAATGAATGATTATAATATGAACCTGAAGTATATCATCAATCATTGTGAGCACATACTGAACTGTCTGATCTTTTGCCATATGAGACATTATTGTCAGAAACATCTTTGCACACTGAACCACCAAACAGAACGTAACAAATAATAATCTTTATTTTGCTCTCAATATTACATTAGGGACCTTATAAAATGATCCAACAAATCAAATCAGGCTTTAATTTTGGTTTGGGTCAAGATTGGTTAGGGTTAGGACTAAAGTTAAATGTAGGGTTTATTAGGTTTTCTGCAAAGTTTCATTAGAGTTTGGTTACGGTTAGGGTTTACGTTTGCAAATACAAACAGAAACTGAAATCTAAACTTAATTCTAAACTACAAGACATTTTATCTCAATAAAGTGTCTCACTAAAGGGTGCAGCGAGTAATAATAAATCAAACGAGATAATAGATTACATGATGTTCAGACCTGCTGCGGTTTTTCCAACAGCAGCGCAGCACGTATTTCAGGCGCAGTACCGTCTAACTTAGTGATGAGAGCGTAATCATCCTGCGTTATCATCTGACCTCTAACAAACGTTATGGATCATTAGAGAAGTGGTTAGAGCATTCAACTCGGACGCGACAGGTCCGGGTTCAAATCCCCGATAAATCACTATTTTGTTAATTTGTTGCATCCTTTAGTAAGGCGCTTAAATTGACAGCTATGTGATATTGAATGCTTTATTTTAAATTAATAAAAATTAAATTAATATTGAATGCCCTATTTTAAGGAAGAATTAAATAAACATTAAATGTTATATTTAGAATGAAAGGACTGACTGCAGATAAGATTGCCAGTTGACTCTGTTGGCCCTGACGTCATTGGCCTTTTGTTGCAAGGGACTGGTCGCCATGTAGACACCTGTTTTAGAGAGAAAAAAATAAAGCTTAAATATTATAGTAATAAAAGTAGACACCCCGTTTAGAGAGAGATTTATTTTACTTTGCATATATATTGACACACTTATAAATGAATATATATTGTTGCCGTTTTAACTTTCCCCTCCCCCACCCTCCACATACATTGTCTGATTATTATATTATACGGTTATTGAAAAATCTATTTTGAAAGGGACATAAATACTGTTAAAGACTTATAAAAAAAATCATATTTTTGGAATTGGAATAAAAATGACTTCAAGTTTTATACGCGCTTGCCCCCCCCCCATCATTTTAAAAGTAAAATTCACTCATCACTTGCTCAGTTCACCCAAATTCACTCATCACTTGGTTTATACACACAGTTTGCAGTGTATAACCTTTCTGTGCTGATGTGACCTTAATCAACAGATATACACATGTGAAATTTCAATTGAAAATATTAAAATGATTTGACTTTGATATATTAATATTATTATTACAATACATCATCACAATATATCCTATAGCATAAACAATGACCTCTAAATGACCTCTACATGACCTTCATTAATTTATTATACCCCCCCTCCCCCTCCATGACATTGTAAAAAATAACAAAATAATTCTTTTATTATGCTCTATTGTAACTATTATAACTATTCTACTGCCAAATAGACGTATTATAATAAAGCATCTTTATATAAAGCCTTTTGACCTTCGCACAATTTGACAGTAGAATACAATTTCTACGGTATTTACATAAATCTAATTGTATTAAAATCTAATAAAAAATTACATTACATATATATTCTCAGAATCATTCACTTTATGTAATCATTTAAATTCTAATATGTAATATACATTATATAGTCGTCATGTAATGCATATTACATAGATGAATCTAGATGAATCTTACGTATTATCATTAATCACTATATATTACAAAACAATAATTGTGACATTAATAATCAACAATTAAAGTCACAGCAAATTTTAATCTCAAATTGAACATAAATAAACTTGCTACCTTTATTTGCAGTAATAATTCCAGTATATAATTGCTAGCTTTAATAAAGTAACTTCATAAATAAAAGCTTTTTTAACGCAGTGGAATATTATATATTAATAAAAATTGAATTAATGATTGTGAATTGTAGAAAGGTACGAATTGCAATTTATAAGAAATTTAATGTAACAACAATATTTTAAGGACAAAGATAATAGCACTTAGTATTTACAAGTGTAAGTTAGGCACCAAGTGCTTGCATTCACTTGCATTCAAGTGACAAAGAGTCAATAGTCACCTTTTAAAGCGAGAGGGGGGAGGGGATAGCAAAATATAAAAAGTTTCAATTCAGTTTATCTTTTGAAACTACATCCGCTGACTAGAAAAAAGAAATTGAAAAAAAACTAACAATTTTTATTTTAATGTAATAGCGTGACGTCTTGAAATTCTGTCAACAAATTGAACATCACAATTAAATATCACCATTGAACATTATTAATAAATTAGCACCATTAGAGTCATGAAGTTCACTCAATGCTATTTCTTGAATATCACAATAATTATGTGTTTTTAACAGAGGTACAAATGATTTCACTCTTTTTTTCTCTCTGCTATCTTACAGTGCATAATAAAACTCAAACTTATTTCATTTAATCCTAGATCTACAATCACAAAAAATAACAAGTAAAGAGTCTCAGTCATAACTTGATATAACTAGACTATTATATGGTAAGCCCATGAATAATTAGACTATAGGCTGGCAAGCATTGAGATTAAGTTACTTTACTAGAAAAACATCTAAAACTGAGCCTTGTTATTATCAAGCCCCTCCCCTTTAGCCCGGTATACTATGTAAGTATTTAATAGTAAAAGAAATAAAATCATTACAACTAGGGATGTAACTGATCAGCTGTTCTTAACCATTATGAAGTATATCATAAATGATACATTGGATATTATATTAAAAAATTACAAAATGTTAGGGTTAAAATTAGAGTTAAGGGTAAGATTAGCCTAGAATAAACATTAACTAATAAAATAACTATGAAGGTTGGGCTTGATAAAATGCATCCCTCGCTGTACAGACTTGCAGAACGGAATGACTAGATATAACTGGTACACAGTGGATAGCAGGATCAATAAAAGTATTTACAACTAAATAAGACTAAAAACAGAAAACTCTCAAATGTTTCAATATTAGACCAGAAAACAATTAAATGTAAATATTTCTTGAACACACTCTATTGCATACTTATTGAAAATAGACCAAACAAATGTATAATATGTTCATTTATTTAGATAATATTACGCTTTAAATCTTTAATAGCAGTAATAATAAGAAAAACATCACAATATCTGTTTTAGTTGTTTATCCAGTGATAAATTAAATAGACTCCGAATATAAATAGTGTTTGTGGAAATGACGGGGAGAGAAGGGGGGGGTGAGCAAAAGTTTACAAAAAAAACTTGTATCAAATTTATCTTCAGATAAAAGTAAAGCAGAAAATAAATCAAAATGTTATAGCGTAAACTTAATTCTAAAACACATATCAAAACATATTAATATTTCAGCAAAAGACAATATATACAGTATAAGTATCATGCTAAAGATGCAGCAAGCAATGCCAGAATGACGCATAAAAATAAACGATAATTCACTTATCCTACGATTTATCTAATCACTGATAATAAGAATTTATTAGTAATCTAATAAATTCTTAAATAGGCTACCAATATATCAATACGGTATCAAATCAATTCAATCTTATTGTAGTAGCAATGCAATATCAATGTTGTATCAAGGCAATATCCATTTGATATCAAAGCAATATCAATTTTATATCAATGTAATATCAATTTTGTATCAAGGCAATATCAATTTTGTATCAAGGCAATATCAATTTTATATCAAGGCAATATCAATTTTATATCAAGGCAATATTAATTTTATATCAATGTTGTATCAATGTTATATTAATGTTATATCAATGCAATATCAATGCAATATCAATGTTGTATCAATGTAATATCAATCTATAATTAAAGTAATATCAATGTTGTATCAATGCAATATAAATGTTGTATCAAAGTAATATCAATGTTATATCAATGCAATATCAATTTTATATCAATGCAATATCAATTTTATATCAATGCAATATCAATTTTATATCAATG
>JAQIXG010003470.1:0-14806 GCA_034700105.1 Oconnorella tubifera | reverse complement strand
TCTTAATAATTACTAGTTGGATATGTTTAAATAGACACACAAAATTTAAAAACAAACAAGGTCATAGGCCTAACATGGGTTGGCTGTGCTTTTTATTGGCTTACTTGATGGCGTCTATGTAGTTTATACGAGTATGACAATAACTTCAAGAGCTCAATAACAACAGTGACGTATGATTATTAACAATCTCTGACTAGAAGTTAATAATAATTTTATGAAAACTGGATTTTTCAAAACAGCATTTTTAAAAAGTATTTTTAATTATAAAAAATACTTTGTAAAAGTCTTTTGAAAATACTCAAATAAAATATTTTTCAAAAGTAATTTGAAAACACAAAATGAATTAGTATTTTCTATTTGGAAGATAAAATACTATTTTAAAAATACTATTGTGCACATAAATGATTTAAATATATAATAAACTGTTTAACAACTCTAGGTATTTGTAATGAAAGAGTCACTCAAATAGAGATTATAAATATTCAGCTCATTTTAACCTTCTTATATTAAATATAACTTTAAATGTAACTGTACTTTTTTTATTCTGATGATACAGTCATATTACTAGAAAATCTAACTTTTATACAATGACTCATCTGCTGCCATTTTCTGAAAACTTATATAATTTTAAATCATTCTATTTCATTCTATTTTACAATAGGACTAGTTTAGAGAAAAATACATCAATTTTATATATTTTATATACGATACTGTATCACAAAAATTGAGTGTTTTAAATCAATGTTTGATTATCATTGGGTTAATGGATGGATTCTCATGGAACCAGTCACATATTACAGACTATTGTTTCAGGAGATCAGGAGGTCCACCTCTTTCCTGAAGCAACGCCTCACGTTGGCGGTGCAGCGGGGGAATGCAGCAGCAGTGCAAGGAACATTTGGGACAGTTTCTCAAGACACTTTTTAACTGTTTGAATTTTGAATGTTTAACGTTGTCACCCAAATTTTTAATTCATGTTATTTTATTCATTTATTAATTTATTTAATTTACTTACAGCTGTACATTGTTGCTTGTTCATTAACTTTTTTGCTCGCTGTATATTGTTGCTAAATACTTTTGTCCAAAATAAAATAGTATTATGAAAATACTTTTGAAAATATTTTTTTTAAAGTACTTTTTTTCATTAAATACCAACTAAAATTGTGTTCAGCATGTCTATGAGTGACACTAACAAACGGTTGACGAGTACCCAGATGCACTGCAACGCTTTACTGAATGAGTTTTGCTTTAATGAGTGCGAAGGGGGAAGAGTGCGAAGCCAAATTGAATCTGACGACATTTTTGGCCCATTTAACTAGATATTACATTTTGCACGTTTTTCTCCATATTCACAGTCTTCCGTCTATAAACGTCAATATTTAATTTCTGTTCAGTCAGATAAATATGGGGGGGGAGTGTCAACTTTTCTTTAACTCAAATTTTCTTTCTACCACTTATTTTCTCAAATTTTGTATAAATTTTCAAAAGTATTTGCAAAATAAAAAATAAAATAGTATTTTCTATTGTGAAAATAAAATACTATATTTTGAAAATATTATTGTGCCCATCACTGAAAAATAGTAATTATATAATATGATAATCTACTCTAATTTATAAGCTAATAATTTACTTATTAACTTATTAATTAGACTTGCTTATCATTTTGTATAACTACTAATATTTTAAGCTACAAGAAGTTAATCTAAACAACAACCTAATAAGTAAAGTATAATAAAACCTAATTATTCTTAATCTTAATCTTTGTTTAGTTTAACGTTTGTTTAATCCTTGTATGACGATGTTATAAACGTTCCTCAGTATCAGGAAAGACCACACATGCTCAACACCCAAGCAATGAGGAAAAACCATCGACTGAGAGAGGAAACCATTTAGCAGAGGAATATTAGTTCTTAGAAATTATTTACGTAATAAGAAGTTACAATCTAATAGTAATCTAATAAAAAGTAAATAGAAGCTAAAAGTGGATAGAAGCTAAAAGTAGATAGAAGCTAAAAGTAGATAGAAGCTAAAAGTAGATAGAAGCTAAAAGTAGATAGAAGCTAAAAGTAGATAGAAGCTAAAAGTAGATTGAAGCTAACCTAAGTTCTTCAGTCACAGCTCTAGTGATACGTTTGTCTTCTACCACAGTTGCTATTACAGTGAAAAAAAAACTCACTAGCATTTCTGAACAAATTAAAGTATGCTTAGTTGCACAATTACTTCAGAAGAGGTACTAGAAGTTATTTATCTATGTGAAACTATTAATATTGAGTATCAAGTAATTATTTATAAATATTCAATAAGTATTTTAAATAAAAAGCAAGATAAACTACCAGCAAGCTGAGACATGATTGGCTGCGGTGCAGAAAGATTGACAGCTATGTCATCAGTTCTCATCTTAGTTGACTCTGCAACTCTTTCTGGTGAACTTCTTTCTATCATCATTTCTACCATTGAAACAGCGGGGCCACCTTGTGAATGAGATTTAATTAAACTTTCAGGAACCTTTTCAGCGGCTGAAAGTTTGATGGCCAACTCATCCACTCTACTGACTGACACGTCTGAGATCTTCTCTGGAGAGATTCTATATAATAGACAATAAAATAATTGATGATTTTGATAAGGTCAAAACGACCTCATCAAAACGCCTCTCAGAATAAACAGTCTTTCTTAATTGGTTTAAACTGAAAATATGAATTTACAAAAAGTAAATTATGAATATACAAGCAGTATATTATTTCATCCATCAGCCTGTGTGAGTCTAAAAAGACTATTGTTTGTTGAGTAGTTAGTCCTATTGTTTCTATTACATTGTCAAAGAAATTACCAAGTTTTACACAAATTGCCCGTTTATAATAAGATTGACTAAATTATTCATCATCATCATTGATTCATATTCATAATATTGAGTGCAGAGTTGAAGTTGTCTGTCACCCAATGAAACAAGTTAATTAAGACACTGTTTGACATGTGTGGGCTCTCCATGAATATAAAATGTTGAATACCCAGTACATAGTTGAATACTGTTGTTGTTGAATGTTGAATACTGACCCATGACAATAGCAGAAATATTTATAAATAAATGACTAGTCTGTATAGACTCTACCTGCTTTCCAATGTAATAGTTCTAGTCAAAACTTTCTCCTCCTTCTTTGTTCTTGCTAGTTCAGATGAAATGACATCAGGTGGTGCTAGTTGGACTTGCAGTCCAGTCTGCATCATATCTTTGCCCAGATCTTCCTTTGATATTTCATCTATAAACACCCCCACACGACTCAAAGGTCTGTCTTCTTGCTTCGATCTACCTCGTTCTTGCTGACTGACCTCATCTGGTTGGACAATCAGTAAGAGATCATCAAGATTGAGTTCAGCCTTCGGCAACGCTGTGGCACAAGTTGAATGCTCCTCTGACACAAGAGCTCGTGTCACCTACGTGACAGAATAACTTTATATTAGCATAAACTACACTTGGTTAAACATTTAAAATTTCGCACAGCTTATTTCATGAATTTAATATAGTTTTCACTTTTAAAAATAATCATAGCTTGTGTTGTTAATTAAATATTCTTAAATTATTACTTAAATTATTATTGTTTATGTCCCGCAAATTAATGAAATAAAGTTTACTCTGTTGATTAGCAGTTTTTATTCTATATTGGCCAATTATGATCTAACTATCTATTACATAGTTAGATAATATAATTAGATAGCTAGATAGTTAGGTAGGAGATAGCAATTGAATTACTATAATCATATTCTATAACTATGACACTGAGTTACTACATTTAAACTTGATCACACAATGCTTTACATTTCAATAGCAAAATGATAAGATCATGGTCCAATGAAATAGCTGCAATCTCTACCACTATCTCTACCACTATCACTACGACTATCGCTACGATTACCGATACTGTTACTACTACTACTAGTATTAGTCTACTACTACCAGTCTAGATACCCCAGCAACGTTATACTTTACATAATGAATCTATTTAATATATTACATTGCTCAAAATGAGGTTACTGCATTAGGATTAATCCTAATTAAGTATATTAACAATAATAATTTAAATTTATGATCTTTCACACGACGTTATACAATCGTATTAAATAGAATTCAATAAGGTAGTCGTCAGTAAGAATTAATATTTCATTACTGCTTAGTTTGCTAAATATGTAGGCATTCGGTCACAATAGGCTTATAACAGGAAAAAAAAGTTTAAATTAATATCCTGTTATTACGATCTCATTGAATATGATTAATACTATCGCATAATATTCAAAGCGAGACATCACTATAGAGGTTCTAATGGATGTTCAATCTGCGGATGACCATCATAGAATTAAAAGCTACCTACCGGTCTAGATTCAGCCGAGTGTTCAGAAAGCTTAAGAGGACTTTGCTGAGTGCTCGACAATGTCATAGCTATATGATCAGTTCTGACTGGTCCAGTCTCACTGACAATACCAACAGAAACACAGCCATCAATTACAAGTGTACGTGTAACGGTCTTAGGAGCCACAGAATGACTAGAAAACTCTGCATTGACTAAACTTGGAGTAACTGACTGATCATAATTCGCTTTACTCACTACATCAGTCACTTCAGTCTGTGATGACTGAGCCAGTAATTGCTGAGTCATATTAAATGGCTTCCTGGCTTCAGTTTTAACAAGGATAGATCTTGGGATAAAATCTGTAAAAGCTCTTGATTCATTTTCACAAACAACTGCAACACTGGACTCATTGATTTTTTCAGGTGTAGTACTTTCAATGACTGACTTAACTAGGCAAAGTGCGGTGGATCTAGCAGGAGGAGATGATACTTCCTTCGTTTGGATCAATTGTTGAGCATACACTTTTGAAATGTCATCAGTTTTCAGCTCACTTGACAGCTGTGGTCCACCAGATTGGATGCATAATTGCTGCAGTGACCAAGAAGGCCTACGTGGGACAATGTTTGCCTTGAACAGATCACAAGGGGTTTGAGATTGACAGGGTATTTTGGGACTACTATCTCCAGTTGAAAATTCTTCAACAACAGCGATTATGAGAGAAGATTCAACATTTTGAATAACTGCAAGTTTTGGTGGAGGTGATTTTTTGGAGACCTTAACAAAGAGAGAAGATGGTGCATGATCTAGATTAGGGACTTGAGTTGTGAAGTCTTTAGGACCAGGTCCAGTACTTTCTACTGGATTGAAAGAGGTGAGTGGGAGAGTGCGAGCAAATGGGCGAACTTTAGGAGCAGGAGAGAGTATGAATGGCTGCGAGACTGGTTGGTAGGTAAGGGAAGGTTCTGCTGTCTCATGATAAATATCTTCTTCTTCACCTAAATATAAGCAGCAATAAAAAACAAAAAGTTATCCACACAACGATCTATACAACTACATAACTTAATTACGTTATTTCTATAATTACAATATTTTATAAATAACAAAATATTTTCAATAAAAATGAATTTGGCATAATTTACTACAAAAATGAATTTAAAATCTGATTGTATAAACTATAACACAATAATAATGTTTAATTTATTTTTTGTTCTGTCATTTTAAATTATTTTATTACTTATTTAAACATTTCTTATAACATTTTGTTGATATTTATCAGCTGAAATAGACTGATAAATTTCTCTGGCTCAGCTCACATAAGAATGATTCAAGTGTCAGTCATTGTCAAGTAAATATTACAATTTAAGTCTATGGCAAATTAACAAAATAAAAATAAATTCAATTAATTATAATTACAATAATATTCAATTATAATTATAACAATAATATTACAAAAAATGAGATAACAGAGATTACACGTATAAAAAAGATTAGTACAGTAACTAATGTCATAAGTAACACAAGGACAACCTTCAGAGTGGAACTCTGTAGTAGTTTTTACAAGTGTTGATTTTCTAGTACCAGCTGCAGTCAGTCTATCCAAACTTGTTTCAACTCTTTCTTCCCATGATCTCTCTACTGCTGGCGGTGATGTATCTTTCAGCAAGTATGTCTTCTCTGATTTTCCTTCCTGAAGTCCAAACATTGTAAAAGCCCAGCTTGCTGGCCTGTCCTCACAAACTTTCATGTCACCTTGAAAGACAACCTCTTTTCCCACATCTTCTATTGGTGAAGGAAGTTTTGGTAAATCAGAAACTGCAGAAATTTCCTGTGATAAAACTCCAGTGCTCACAAATGTTGGACCAACACGTCTGGCTGCTGGTCTCACCAGATCAACACTTGGTGCTTGTGACATTAAACTGCTGGCATCAGCTGTTTCAGGAGTAGTACGCAATTCTTTCAGTTGTTCTACACTTGTGATTGCACAACTTGGTAGCACACGACTCTCCTTTATAAGTGGACTGGATTTATCAACAACACCTGGTGATTGAATCTTAGTATCAGCTCTACTTGGCTCAATAGGAGCAAATGCACTGACTGACACGCCTTCTTGAGCTGATAAAACACCAGTTTCAACAAATGTTGGTGCAAGTCGTTTAACAGAAGTGCGCCCAAGTTGAGCAGCAGGAGTTTGACTGACTGAAAATTGACCAACATCAACTGTGTTTTTAAATTCTCTTGCTTGTTCAACACAAGTTGTGGAGAGCACTGGAAGAACCCGACTTTCTTTAATTAGAGAGCATGGTTTATTTTCCACTACTCCAGATGACTGAACACTTCTGTCAGCAGACTGTGATGGAACAAAAGGAAGGTCTTTAATAGGAGATCCTTCCTTAGTAATTAGAGTATTTGTTTCAGCATAAGTTGGTACAATTTGAGTAATTGAAGTGCGACCTAACTCAATATCTGGTGTTTTCGAGTGACTCAACATTGATCTCTCCTGGTGACACTCACTAATCTCAACAGATCTTTCTTCACATGTATTCGATATAAGAGGAGTAACTCTACTCTCCTTTACTTGTGAACTTGACTTCACCAAACAGACTTCTGGCAATGGCATTACTTGTCCCACAGATTCAGCAGGTGGTGACTGCAGTTTAATAACAGATTCCGGTTGTTCATGTTCAGTATGTGGTTGGACTACTTTAGGCTGTTGCCATTGGATCTCAATGATCTCCTCGCTGTCTGTGTTTTCACGTAGGCTCATGGATATTTGTTGAGTGCGCATTGACTCAATGGGGACTGTTTGTTCTGTTGTAGAGCTACGCAGGCGTGATGAGGTTCTAGAGATAGTAGACTCACCCTGTGACGTATACGACTCCTCACTGTCTGGGATGTATTCATAAGCTGTAATTTTAATAAATGTCACAATTAATTTATTGCTCAAACAATCATCGTTGTAGTTAAAACTAAAAATTAATTTAAAATTTTCCACCTGGAAGACTAACTATAATTAAAAATTCATTAGGATTCATTTGCAGTTATACAAGTGAAAAACATGGACTTATCAAATCTGCTATTTATCGCGTTCGAGTCCACTCTAACAAATTCTCTAGCAAGCATTGAATCTTTGCTGTCTTAGACCTTATGAAAACCTACCTCTAACAGTAAATCTAATCAGAATTTAACTTTTAAAATAGCTAACATTATAATTATAAACTCTTTAGAAATTATAAATTATATATTTTTTATTACCACTATCATGTCTAAGCATTTGATATTTTTAATATACATTAGATGCAAATCTTGAAGGAAAATTCTTAAAAATGATCATCTTACAACTAAAATTAAACTGCTACGTAATCTTAATTTAATCAGAGAGAAGTAATTTACAGCAAATGCCACAATAAGCCGTTATCTATCTTTTACCTTTACGTTCAAATCTATCCAGTATTAAAATAAAACTTAACGGATATTCTAAACATAACCTCATACCCACTGTTGTAACCTGATTTCATTTTGGCTTATAAACTAAACATATTAATAATAGAATTAGCTTACCATCCACAGTTAGCCAAGCTCTGGTAGAAGCCTTGCCATAAACATTAGCAGCAGTGCATTCATATCTGCCAGAGTCTTGAGGAAACACTTCGCCAATGACTAATGATGCTGTACCAGTGTCCTTACTGTAAACTGTCTCTAGATCAGGATTTGCTACTGGCACCAGTTTATCATCATGGTACCAGACTATCTTATCTGGCATTGGTTCTCCCACAACCTAGTGATAAGAAATAAATATGTATCTGCAATGCATGATAGATTTTCTTAGCATCTTTATAAGATACACAACAAAGGTTCAACAGGGCATTTCCTGTATGATAAAGTGACTGGCCATTTAATGCCGTATCTCATATGTAAAAGATGATATATACAGAGAAATAACGTTTGTTTGTAATGATATTACTGCTTAAATAGCAATTCTATGATGTTAAAACAATTGGTCATAAATCGACAAAGAGTTCAAAATAACTATGTTTAAACTAAAATAAGCTGTTGTTTTCTACTTATTCAAATCATTGTTTATAATGTTACCTTTATATTGAAAAATGTTAACAAATAGCTTAATGGCTACTCACATTGAAATATATAATTTTATTTGTTAAAGGCAGAAAATGCAAGTAATCACTTTTAAATTATGCAACAAAACAAGAAAAAGAACAAATAAAGCACAGTTTCACAGGATCATCAAACTTAGAGAAACTACACAATAAGCCTTCTTGTTGATATGTCTCCATATAAATATATTTGTTTATCTCATATTACATCACTAGATCAGCCCATGACAGTTTCCACAAAGCACTCTAAAGTATCAAGAATATTTAAGTATATTTTATTTACCTTGCATATAAACTTAGCGCTAGCACCATCCATGACAGTCTGTGGACTTAGGTGCTGCGTAAAGCGTGGGGCTGACCCATCCAGCTGAATAAGCAGTTCTCTGCGCTGACTGGCCACGGCCTCTATGTACTTGGATCTCTTGAGATCTATTCGACTTGTTTTATAAAGATCATCCTTCACTCTTTCAATCACTTCTGCTTCCATTCGAACTCCTTTGGGGCAAGCTGCCTGGTAGGTATTCAACTACATCAAAATATTACAGCTTATAAATAAAATGTTCTCTTAATCATATCAAAATTAATACAAGAATTATCAGAGAGTTTAATAAAACTCTTTAATCGATTAGTAACTAGTTAATATTGATTAATTGATGAAATCTCAGTCAACGTATTTGGAGACAATCTGGGTATGAATAAATACAAGATTTAGCAATAGCTATGTAGCTTCAATTTTTTTAGCATTTTATACAATTTTGAGTCACAGAGCCAGTAGCTGTTGTATAGTAATTTCTAAAGAAGCCTCACACTAATGTAAAGTTTTGTATCAAACACATCACTACACTATGATTATTAATGGCAAGTTCATCCATTTTCAAAAGTACTTTGAGTTAAGAAAATATTGTTAACATCATTGTTGATGCATATTAAAGTACATCTTATACTGTATGTTTGCAATTAATTATAGTTTTACTTACCAAAGATTATAAAATAAATACAGCCCTGGAAACATAGTAACAAATATCAGTCATACACACTGCCACATGCCCAAAAAAATATTGTAGCATTACCAGTTAGAATTAATATACGAAGATACCTAGAAAAAATGTGATTTATTTTTCATAGAAAAACATAGAAATAGGCTTACTCTCGAAACTTTAGTCTTGTTGCGTTCAGAAAGAAGCCTGAACTCGAAAGTGTGCGCCTTCTCGTCAGTCCTGTCAATGGCGACTGTCTCAGTGAATCTCTTAAGTAAAGGAGGCTCTGATTCAGCCCTGCGCACTGTCACCTCTGTCACGTGACGAGTGTCATGACGACCGTCTGCTATAGCTTTCTCTATAGAGATCAGTTCCCAGTCACGTTGTTTATATATGTCTATAGGCACGAATACACTGTCTACATGGGCTGGAGAAAACTGAAAGCATATATAAGTATATCTCTCTCAAGTTTTGACAGTGTGGCATTGTTCACCTGTAAGTCATTCAATCAGACAACGAAAGACACTAACTACTAAAACTATCTCAAAAATCTATATCGATTTCTTTTATTTGCAAGATCCAAGATCCTTAGAAGAATTGTCTCATATCTAAGATCATGTCTGACTTCGAATCTTGAAAATAATTTAGATATCAGCTGTTAGACTTAACAGTTTATCAAGTACTAACTAGTAACTAACTAGTTTGTATATTAATTCTATGTTACCTTATTAAGATGGACATTAGCGTGGAGTAGAGAAACTAGATTCTTTTCATTTCTTTCTTCCTCTAAAGAAATATCAACACTTCTGTCGAGACTGTACGACCTTGCAGTGATGTCGAGCGTCTTGGGCACTGTGAGCACTTGGTCAAATAAGCCACTAGAAGGCTCTTACAAAATATTTATAAATATATATTATATCAGGGCTACTGTGAAATCTTATAATTTCTGTTTCATTCTGAAAGAATACTTTTAGATAATACACACATACACAATACACATAAGTATGTATATTAATTATACGGAGAGTACTTATTTGATATTATTATGGATTTTGTTATAGTTTGTAATAAAATATTCATTATTTAAGTTTATTAATAAAACAAATTAAGAAAAATAGTAGTTACAACGTAACAATCTATGAGCGCGGCATTTATTGAAGAAAGGCATTGACACTTGAAAGATATTTCATTCCTTGCAGGTAGGAATAACAGTCTTTACAATAAGAGCAAGGTCGACTACGATTTAGTTTACAACTTATAACCTACATGAATCAGTCACTCATTCATGTCATGTTTTACGTAATCATTCAAAAAGTGCAAAACAACTTACGAACAATAAAGAGATGAGAGTTAGTGATAGCGGTTCCATGTTGATTCTCAACTCTACAAGTAAACTCTCCCTCATCTTCAGGAAATGCTTCTCTTATAAACAAAGTACTTTCTCCCTTCATAAAATCTGTTCTTATTTGGAATTCTTCATCAACCAGCACTGGGCGACCATTTGTAAACCATGTTACCATTGGACTAGGACTTCCTGCCAATTACAAAAAGAAAACATTGACGAAATGCAAAGAAATAATAATATTTTTTTATTGCATTTTAAATTCCTCAAGTTGATAGAAAGGCTATGAATGAATGAATTTATTTGTAAATAATAATAGACCCGCAGGATCTAAAGGAAGGATCCAACTACCAATCTGATGATGGTTCAAGAGACTTTCATAAATGTATATGCTTTAGATAAATTTAAAATTAATTAATTAATTATCAAAAAACCATTATTAATAAAGATAAGATTGTTGCTTCGAAACATATTTGTATCATAGTGTAACTGTTTAACTTTTTAACTAATGATTCAATTGCAAAACTAAAGCCGCATTCTCATGATTCAGAAGAATGACGTAACAGAAGGATGATCTTGCCTTTAAATTGCACAGTAAACCAGACAGGTTCACCATCTTTGACAGCTTGGTTGCGTAGAGGTACAGTAAACTTAGGTGAGCCAGCACGAGGCAGTTCTTCATCATTGAACTGGGCAACAGTCGTCTGATCGCCATACTGCATCCCTCCAGCACCAGGGGGCAGAGACACTTCCACAGCTGATCCTGCTGCTATGATATGAGATCTAGATGAGTGAGGCGATGCAAAAAGCAGATGATCACTTGGCTGAGAGGACATTACTCTCTGTCCTCCTGATCTGTCAGCTCCTACACACACAGTCATGATTCATATATTAATAATTCATTTATTCAAAAATACTTGAATCACAAAAGTTACTCAATAACATATCCATATAGTATTACTAAAACTTTCACCTAATTACAAATACGTAAATCTCTTAAGTTCTGAAAGAACCCAAAGCTTAAGAGTAGGCCTAGGTCTGAGAAATAGACTAATGACGAAGTAGTAGAAACAAAGAACAAGCCTATATCTAACATCTACAAGTTATGACTGTTTTAAAAGTTATGAAGCACAGTTCATTTTAATGTTTTCATTCGGCCAATTGACGATAAAATATTTGAAATTATCACAAAATTCCATCGTGAATAATATTATTAAAACAAGTTTTAAGATATCAATTGATAATATTGTATTAAATCAAAAGATTTGTAAATATTTAAAAATTACTCTTTAAAATGCAAATATTTCAAAGTTACTCTATGAAAAGTAAAACTCACTTTTGACTCTGAGAAAGGTTCGTGTGACAGCTTCACCAAGTGAATTATTGGCCTTACAGACATACTCTCCAGTGTCAGTCAAAGTGGCACTTGCTATGTTAAGTGATGTCATTTCTCTGTTGACCGTCAGTGACACTCGATTATTAGATGTCAGCTCAAGACCATTGAAAAACCAAAAAATATGTGGAGGTGGCTCTGATGACACTTGACACTGAAGTCTATAAAATGTTCAATCTTATAGTAACATTTAACCTTATAGTAACATTTAGCCTTATAGTAATGTTCAACCTTACAGTAATGTTCAAGCTTTTAGTAATGTTAACCTCATAGTAATGTTCAGTTATCTATATTTCAACATTATAGTAATGTTCAATCGTATAGACTATAAGGTTGACATTACTATGAGGTTAAACATTACTATAAGGTTGAATATTACTGTAAGGTTAAACATTACTATATGGTTAAACATTACTATAAGGTTGAACATTACTATAAATTGTAGTAATGTTCATTACTATAACTTATAGTTGTAGTAATGAACCTTATAGAACATTTACATTAAGGTTGAACACTACAATAAGTTATAGTAATGTTCAACCTTATAGTAATGTTCAACCTTACAGTAAATGTTCAACATTATAGTAATGTTTAACCTTATATAGTAATGTTCAACCTTATAGTAATGTTCAACATTATAGTAATGTTCAACCTTATAGTAATGCTCAACCTTATAATAATGTTCAACCCTATAGTAATGTTCAAGCTTATAGTTATGTTCAACCTTATGGTAATGTTTAACCTTATAGTAAAGTTTAACATTATAGTAATGTTCAACCTTATAGTAATGTTCAACATTATAGTAATGTTCAACCTTATAGTAATGTTCAAGCTTATAGTAATGTTCAACATTATAGTAATGTTCAACCTTATAGTAATGTTCAAGCTTATAGTAATGTTCAAGCTTATAGTAATGTTTAATGTTCAACCTTATAGTAATGTTTAACCTTATAGTATAAAAAAAACTCTTATAGCACAACTTGTAATTAAACCTAAATTTCAATTCGCTGCCAAAAACTAAAAATAAAAATAACCTATAATAATAAGGTTCTCTTTAGTAATGTTCCTTACAGTAATGTTCAACATTATAGTAATGTTCAACCTTAAAGTAAGGTTCAACCTTATACTTATGTAAAATATAATTTTAAAAATAATTTGTAATAATGCTTCATTCTGAGTCATTCATAACTTGCGAGCAAGTAATTTTCAGTAATTTATAAGTCATCAGTGAACAATTTTATTTCAATAATTCATACTTTATGAATGAGTCATTTTATTCGAGATCATTAATAGCTAATAATTGAATCAATTAATTGAAGTCATCCATAACTTTGATGAGTAATTACGTTTATTTGTATTTCAGTCACTTATTCAATAGATCAGATATTGCTGATTTTATTCAAAATTTCAATTTTGAATAATTTCTCAGATACATTGAACTAGCTTCACAACTGATCCCTTACTTTATACTATGTTGAAGTATTTATACAGCTGTTATTTTTTCCATTCTTTTTATACATTTAAAAAGAATGAACGAGAGAAAAGAGCTAAGACCTGATTGGTTCTCCTTCGTCTACTTCTAAGATAGGCAAAAGAGCTTCAGTGAAAGTGGGAGAGTTCTCAATCACTCTCGTCTCCTTGTCACCCAGTGTTGTTACTTTTTCTTTTTTCACTGACATTGTCTTTTCAGTGACAGTCACTTCTACATTAGGCGCTAGTAACAAATGAAATAACTCAGTGCTATAATGTCTAAATTTAATGTAATTTTCAAAATCAATTTTAGAATAATATTTTTATAGTAATTTCTTAATAAATCCTCGTTAATAGAACAGTGGCTATATCTATATTGCAAGCAATCAATGGCTGTACTGTAAACAATCAGTGGCTATATTGCAAACAATGCTCTACTAGAATCTCAAGCAAAATATGAAGCTAAGATAGCTGTACTGAGCTATTGTTGCTGAGTACAATTATTATTTATTTAGTTGATAAATATACCTATAAGATAATTATCAACTAGATAAATAAACTTCTGCCTCCACATCAACCTCTCAGCCACTGGCAATATAACTTTTAAGAGAACTGTTATATATCTTGTTTAGTTTAATTATGATAAGATGGCCATAAAAACAAGTCATTTGTCATATTGCATAATTACACCATAGAATGTACAAAAAATGTAAAACTATATTTAATCATTTTTCCAATATAATAAATCAATTAGAACAAAACGAAAGTGTACGATACTTACGCACAACAACAACGTTAGCGGTGCAAGTAGCTCTTCCTGCAGAATTAGATGCACGACACGAGTACACACCAGTGTCAGACATGACACAGTTATATATAAACAGAGAACAGACACCAGTGTCAGCATTTACTGAACTTCTATAACGTTCCGTCAATACTAAATCTTGTTTCTCTTTTAGCCAACTCACTTCAGGGAAAGGATCACCTCCTGTATGTACATGTACAAGTATTCACCGTAGCACTTTTATGGTTAGTTTTTTCTATAGATATTTTAGTTTCTTGTACAACAATTATCTATTTGAATACCAATTCACAATACGTGAAGAGGTCGGCAGAAGAGTCGGGCGCAGCGGCAGCTTTAGCAGAATCGAAAAAGCAGTCCAAATACGCCG
>JAQIXG010003469.1:0-14807 GCA_034700105.1 Oconnorella tubifera | reverse complement strand
AGCAGATTTTATGAAAGGAAGAGAAAGTTTGTGTAGATATGAAGAACGAAGAGTACGAGAAGGAACATAAGGTTTGATGATTTCAGTGAAATCAAAATTGATTCAATATCTGAGTCTACATACTGATATCAACCAAGTTTTATGTATAATTTACAATATTACAGATAAATTGTTTATCATATACTATATTAGAGATTATTTGTTTACTAGGAAAAAGGTTCTGACAGATCCCCGGATGACATCAAAAGGCAAGAATGTTTCCACGACACAGTGGTATGACAAGGAATACCTTGGCGTGCCATCTGGCACGGGAGGA
This sequence comes from Oconnorella tubifera, assembly GCA_034700105.1. Lineage (NCBI taxonomy): Eukaryota > Metazoa > Annelida > Clitellata > Enchytraeida > Enchytraeidae > Oconnorella > Oconnorella tubifera. Next base: position 14,491 of record JAQIXG010003469.1, on the reverse strand, counting down.
CTGCAACACGCTGTCACGTCAGAACATGTCGCGTCTGGTCATGATGCGTTTGATAATGTCGTATGTGTGACCTTTTAGATATTACATTGAAATAAATCACTTTTTGCATGTAATTATCAATCTGTAAAAACTATTCTGTTAAGTTCTAGTAATTTGTAAGTAAACAATTAGCTATGCGTTTTATATTCAGGAGTATTTTCTGACTTTAATTACTTTTCTTCAAGGTAGGGGGTACTGAAGTTTGAATTTTTGCATTTCAAACATCTCAGTAAGGATAAATATGGATAAATATGGATAAATTAATGTCTCTACTAAGCATCATTGCATTTATCACATACTTTATCAGCTATGGCTGTGTGTAAATGATCCACTTGCCATATATATATATGCCCTTGTGTTTATCAGCCAAGTGACGCAGTATCATGTCTGTTCTATAAATACTAGTCACTAATTATTCCGTTATTTGTAAGTCAAACATCTACTATAAAAATTTCTTTACTATTTCTTTATTATCTATAATATCAGTCAGGATAGCTATTAGATATCTGCCAACATCAAACTTACATCTATGTTATTTTTCTCATAACTATTTTTATCTATTTTATCTGTTTATTTGTTCTCATCCTGTATTATATTTTCTAGAATGTCAGTGTAACTGAATCGTCATTCCAGAATGCGACTGATGGACTGAACTACACGAATGACGCATTGAATGGTCTGACTCTAGACAGGACATGTGACTATGCAGTGGATGACGTGGATGGCCATGCAAGGACTAAGGCTGCAAGGGAACAGTATCTTGCTAAGATTGCTAAGATATCTGAGAGCATTAAACAAGAAGAAAATAACAGAGATGGTAGGTCAACATAAAGAAATATTGATTAGTTGATTTATTTCTTGATCTTATAAGAAAAGGCTTATTAAATTGATTTCGTAAAATTTAATTTATAGCATTTATTTCAATTAATGAAACCATTTTATATATGTTTGCAGTTGTCTGTTGTTTGAGGTTGTGAATACTAATAATATTAGAAATGTATAGTTGTAAAACTTAAATCTTAAAATATATTTATCTCAGAATATAAATTTAAATTTATTTAGGTAATAAATTCTTGTTTCAAGCACCCATGCTCTTGAATGAGTAGGCTGCAAATTAGCAAGCTGCTGTCTTGATCGTAGCTTTACGGACTACTAGCACAGAGGCTCTAGGCTACACGCATCAGGCAGTTGGCTATTAAAACATTATATGTGCTCTAATCCTAATTATTTGTTTATGATAGGTTGACATCATAAAATATTAATATACATATATGGGGATGTTATTACTAATCCTTTTACTTGTCAAAAAATATTTACTCGCATTTGAGTTTTATGTTCTATTTTTTTCTTTATAGTCACTTTAGTTAGTTAGTTCATCTTATAAAATGGATTTCTTGACAACATTCTGTGGCATATTTTTGGCTCAAATCTTATTATTAATTATGAATCATATTCCAACAGTCTTCTTTCTGGCTAGAATTTATTTATCACAGAATTAAAAATCATCGTACAAATGCATCCCGCAATATCGCTAAATTTAATTCTCATGCAAAGTCGCAGAGTACTTTTGGAAAGTCACGCAGTACTTTTTTACGCTTTCAGACTTTAAGTACTTTCTTACGCTTTCAGAAAGTCTGAATGAGTACCTTCAGCTGACACAGGGAGCAAACGCTGAGAAGTCTCTTCCTAATCAACGCATTCGTCAGATATTTGAAAAGAAGAATCAGAAGTCGACTCAGATGATCTCACAGCTGCAGCGTAAACAGGAGGCTTACAGAAAGAAGCTGAAAGAGATTGAACAATTTGGTGTGGGCCCAAAACAAGCTAAAGAAGTCTTGAAAGATGTTGGACATGGAATTAGGTTTTAATTATTCTTTTTGTTTCTAATTTTAGGAGGCTGTAATTGAAATATATTTATAATAATCTTGTTTTGTGAACTTTCTGACAGATTCGTACTTTTATATATTTGTAATATATTTGGCAAAGCTTGTAACGTATCGAAGATTACAGTCAAAGTAGTTAGAGAGATTGACTAGGAATCAAGAGACTCTAGGCTCAATTCTCCTTGGATTGGCATACATTTGCTGCAAATAATAAATTTTAAAATTGTGTATTTGTATAGAAACTAAATAATAACATAATTATGCAGGAGTTACTAACAGTGAAAGTATTTCTAATGACGCAACTACTATAAGTTTTTTTGCTTGCTGCGTTTTGTTAGAACAATAGTAACCAAACCTAAAGAGTTTGCACATCTTATACGCAATCGATTTGGCAGCGCTGATGATATTTCTATGGCCGGTATGTGTTAAGCTTTAAAATTTGAAACTTATCGGTGAAGCGGTAGAACACCGGACTCGAAATCAACGGGTTTGGGTTTGATTTGTGTTAGTGCTCGCCGTGTCATTAACTGGCTGCACTCTTTAGTTTTAGGGTGTTTAAATTTGCAGCTATATCATTGAATCTATCTTAGAATCTACATCTAAGAATCATTGATATTGTATATAATTTAGACGTTAAACTGAATTAAATTGATTTTATTTGGTAAAAAAAAATTATTTGTCCCTTGTTTAACTGGTATTTGCTGATTTGTTTTAATTTTTTTTTGCAATTTCTAATTAAAAGGTAAAATATTGTATTTAAGTTTAAGCATTATCTAATAAATGTTAAGCGCTTATAATCGATCTATGCGGCTTACTATTGGTGAACTGTAACTCAAACTGGGATACCATATAAGCCATTGTTTTATCCTTTGGCTGGTTGGTGGGTGCATGGAAAAGTATCACATTAATCTGTATATTATTGTTTTTATTGATTAAACGGATAGTTTGTGTACAGATGTGAATAGATAATTTGTATTCAGATATGAATAGATAGTTTGTACATAAATATAAATAGATACACAGTTATAAGTGCTTGTATTTCTAGCCACAGCCACTGATGCTCTTAATGACAGTCATAGTTTATATGAAGCGCCATTAACTCGACATAGACGTAAAGGAAGCGGTACTCTACCATCTGAGTAAGCATGCTATCTCTTATTATTTGAAATTATTATCTAAGTAATTATTTTGTAAGTAATTAATTATCTTAGTCAAAGTATTATTAATAAGTATATTGCAATGATTTAACATGTTATATCGTAATTTTTCAATGTGGAAAAAGTTATTATATTATTCTGCGTGAATCTTATTGAATCTGTAGCTTGATATTTTTGTATCTCATTAATATGATCTGCATGACGCATGATGGTTTCTTATTTTAATATGACTTTAGGTATACAAAAAATAGACAATTATTAATTTAAGAGCATTAAGGATTAGTTTCTTTATGTGCCAATAGTCTTATATTTCAGTGATTGCATTATGATATAAATTTAATCAGGATTTAACGAGCTTAATTAGGATTCAGTAAGATATAGCGCGTTAAGATCTTAGCTTACGATCTGTATTTTACCAGAAACAATTATTATTCAAATCATTATATTTATATTTTTTTTATATTTTTGTATTTTAATTTCAAATTATGAATCTTCCGCACAAAAGTAATGTAGCAAAATGTTCAGTCTTTATCACAGTTCTTGCTAATTATATTTTTACTTTGTGTTTAAATAATATGATAAATACACAATGTTATGTATCAGTGTGAACTGTATCTTGTTGTTGATACATCAGCTTCAAGTATCACTCCACTGAGCATGTATCAATGGCTCTATCAGACTCTCCCGCAAGTGCCGGTGGGCTCCAGTTTCAATCGTCTGCTCACTGTAATGGCCAGTCACCCTCTTTGCAAAGTAAATCAGCCGTCGTCACTGACATCAGACTAAGTGCTGCTAAAAAACAATTGGAGGAATGTAAAGAAACTCATAAACAACTACTTGAGAACATCGCAATGCTCCAGGCTAGTGCACTTTTTAATTTGTAAACTTTTCATTCATTATGGACAGAGTTCAAAAAGGAAAACAGTTTTACAACACAGCTGATGGTATTTGTCAGTTTTTCTTTAATAACTCAAGAGAAATCACATAAAATCAATGACATAAAGCAATTCAAGATTTATTCATTTTTTCAATTCCATCAATCAATAAACACTGTTTTGTTCATCTTTATCTTTATTTATTTTAGATTTTTAGAATTTAATTTATTTACCTCTTAATTTATTTGCCTCTTAATTTATTTGTCTCTTAATGAATGCTATATGATGCTGACTGCAGTTAGCCTACAGTATCTTTTAAATGACCAATTTTATAATGAATAAAATTCTTATCACGAATATTTACAGTATTACTGGTATCCCGTCAAAATGACCTTGAAGAAATTAAATAATTGCTTAATAGGTATAGAATTGATATGGCAATCGATTTTGTCAATATTGTTTTATTGTGAATGATATTTTATTATATATCTTATTATATCTCTATTGATTCTGTTCAGTTTTAGGCGTGCAATATCTTATGATGTTTGCTGTCCATATTGTACAGGGACTTATGGACTCGAGTCAGGCTCAGTTCAGAGAGGCCGTTGACGAGGAGCATTTTAGAAGTGACAGACTTGAAGAGATGATCAACGATCTAACAGAACTGCATCAAAATGAAGTGACTAACATCAAACAAGTACACCTAACTTTATCATTCCACCTCTTTGATATTAATTATAATATTAATAATAACGTAAAACGGAATATTAATAATAATTCTATGTATTTGGTATCAACTGAGAAGTAAAAATACATGGTAATGTTATGATATAATATGAAGGAGAATTATTGTACTGTATCAATGAAATGATAAGTACACCGGATCAATGCAACAGTGCACTTGGGAGCCTTATCAGTTAATCAGAATTGGTAAACAATAGACAATACACTGTAGGATGAAAAATGATGTGAACATTCTATCACATGGAAGCAGCGTGATTGAATGCTACCTCGTTATTGAATGCTACAGCGTGACAGATTGAATGCTACAGATGCTACAGATTGAATGCTACAGATTGAATGCTACAGCATGACTGAATGCTACCTCTACTAATTATTTTGAGTATTAATTTAGGGTTAGATTTGAGTTAGAATTATTGTTATTATTAAGTATAGGATTGATTTTTCTAAATCAGATATATTACATATATTAAATGAATTATCAGGACCGTTTATCAGCTTAATATCTTCAGAAGCAATTGTCAGGTTACCAGTAGTTCTGTAAATATTTGTGATAGGAATTTTATCGGTTACACACTCTCAAATTTGACTGAAATATCTGTCTCAGAGTTTGCTATTTATGCAAATTTTTGTCTTGTTGTCTGATATGAAGCTGAAATTGATGTATTTCTTGTAAAAATTGGGATATTTTGGATTTTTCTTTATAACTTGGGACATGTGTTGTTCTGTAAAAATTTATTGTAGACTTTTATGAGCTTGCACCGTCGTTCAAAGAAGGAAACGATATAGTAAACTGTGTTAAGAAAAAATAGTTTATTCGCATAGCATGATTTCTGCTAATTCAGTTCTAAGCACGTCACAAAATAGCCTTTTGTGCTGTTGTGATATTAAACAATAAATAAAATGCGCTCTGTTTTAGGAGTTGTCTAGTTTGGAGGAAAAGATGGAGTATCAGTTGGAGGAACGAACAAGAGATATGCAAGAGTTGTTGGAGTCTTGTCAGACTAAGGTTTGCTACACTCTCTCATTTTATTGAATTTTGAATAATTTAAGCTCTATTGGTTATTAAATCATTTAATCTCTATTATTTATTCTAATGTCAGATTCTATAAAGCCTGTTTAAAATAACGGCCTTTATAGAATGGTTTTATAGAACTTGTCTGAAACTAACTATTTACATGTTTGTGTTTTATCTTGCAAGGCGTGAAACGTTGCAGTTATTTCATTGGGGCAATATATCGTATTTTAATAAAGTTTACTGTGCTATTAGAGTATGATGACATTATGTGATTGAAACCTTTTGTTGAGAAATTGTTCTGTGTGTATATGTAAGATCCCTCTATGATCCCTCTATATTATAGGAGAATATGTAGTCATAAAGACATGCTCTACATATTCTTGATTGCAATTATCTTCAGGTTACAAAGATGGAGTTGCAGCAGCAACAACAGCAACAATTGATCTCGATGGAAAGTTTTGACAACTCAACCGTCACAGCCCTTGTTACTAAACTCATCAATGTCTTCCTAGCAATACTCGCTGTTATTCTTGTTCTTATTAATACTGCTGTCAATCTTCTCGGTCCTTTTCTCAACACAAGGTTTCTCCTTAAAATACTCTTTTATGTTTAAGTTGAAATTAAGGCAATTATTAATAAAAATATAATGAGCATGATTATAAGATCATAATGTTTCATATGGAAAAAGATAGTGAGTTCTGATTAGTAGAAGCTTTATAAATGGTTTCTGTAGAATTGTTTTTGGAAAAATTATTTGATCTAACTTCATGGTATATTATTATTATTTGTTAGTTAGTTTACTTATTTTCAAAGTAAATAAAATTATAGAATATACGAACAAATGTTATCTGATTGCTTTTTAAATATATATTTATTTGAGTAATTTTGTTAGTTTATCGTTTTATGGATTAAAGAAGTATTTCTCTACAGTTTCTATCTATCGCTGTTATGCTTGAAGTCTGAAATTATACGTGTTTATTACTTTGAGAAACTGTAATTGTTGAGCATCTTGCAGAAAGTTAAATTCATATTCTGAATCACAAGAAACTCGAACTCAGACTCTTCGGTTTTGATTCCGATACTAGCCACTTGAATCTTGCTAAGAGTGCAACAAATTAGTATATATTCACTGGATTCAAACTCGAAATATTGCGATTTCTGTTTCTCTCTCTAACAACTTTACCGTCAGTTTATACAGAATCTTTAATTCGGTGATTTCTTTTTGCAGGTTCCGATGTATCATAACGGCTATCTTTGCCGTAGTAGCCGCTGTAGTTTGGCATTACGCAGCCGATGTTATTACTTGGTTACGCCATCTAGTGAATGCAACATAATTAAATCTCATCAGTTTTAACTTCATTCCTAAGCTTGATGTTTAGTGCTGCAGATTGTAATAACGCGCTGTATTGACATTGCTCTGACTCGATTTTCTAGTCTTTTTCTTGACTGGACTAATAATCGTTTGTTTTCTTATTGAGGAAGAACATAGTTATTTAATTATCAATTTTTATAATAGTTGAGTTCAGTGATAGATCTTAAATTACTGGATTAGGGGATCAAAAGATTTTTTAATTTTCTTTATTTGGTTTTCTTGCGTATCTTTGTACTAATGTCTAATATTCCATAATATTTCAATATGCACAATTTTGGGAAGGAAGGGTTAATGCCCTTGGATGAAACTAAAAATCTTTTCAATCAGTTTAAATTGTCAATTTTATCATTTTTCCTATTTTGAATCAAAACGTAAATATTACATGGCTTTTATTCCGTTTGTAAATCCATTTCTGGTTCATTTTGGAATAATCTTCTAATAGTTCTTCGTGTACACGTTAAAATGATATTTAACTTAACATTGTTTTTTATCATATTCTAAATGTTTCTAATTGAAAGTAATTTCCTTTCAGTTTACTTCGTTAGATTGAAAGCGAGTGTGCTTTAATATGCATTTTGTTCTTTTGACAAATATGGAATTGTTTATTAAATATTCTATTTAAGAATTTTATTAGGCTATATTGCGAATGCTTGGTGAGGTTTTAGTTGCAAATAAGCTTTAGTTAAAATGCATTTCTTTATGTAATTGGCGGTATTAACTAATTAGATTTATTATAATTATATATAAACTAAATGATTATGCCTCATTACTTTATTGGCATTCAACTAATGGCTGATTTTATTTAACGGCTGTTAAATAAAAAACTAACTTTAGTTATGTCTCAGTTAAAATGTGCAAGGCCCGTGGTTAATACAGCTCTTTTATTGGACCGTGGCATCATCTGGTTATAATGTCATGGTTATTTGACATAAAAATATTGTGTCATTTAACTCAAGTTTAAGAAAATGTATAGAATCTATACTTACGTTGCCTCCCTGGTATTGCTTATACTTATCATCATATGACTTGCCTACTTGTGTGATGGAGCAATTTGCACTATAATTCAGTCAAAAATGTTGAAAATTTTAATTATTTTCATGCCGCTAAAAACTTTCTTTACCAATCTAATTATAATATTAGCATAAGTAAAATATTATCATTGTACATTTCTTTGCTATATAGAGATTATTATTGGGATCTGATGTTAAAAAGGATCATCAAAATGTATTCATTCAGAACAGAATTTTGATAAAAGATAGATTTATTTAAAAAATGTAACTGTTACATAAAATGTGGCTACTTTAGTAATTTATTTGAAAGCAACTTAATTAGTCAATTTTTAAAACATTTATTTATTCAAAGAACAATTGCTATATAATGTGAGAGAGGGCGACAGAGAGAGAGCGAGAGAGAGAGAAAAAAAGAGAAGGAGAGAGAGAAGCAGAGAGAGAGAGAGAGAATATTGCGTTAGACAATTGATAGGGTGGAATACCTAACAGTGTGCTTATTGATATTATAAATTTAACCCTCTGTGTATATATTCTTACTTTATAATACTATCTGCTGTTCTTAATTAACTATTGCTATTTAAGATAAAAGTGTTTTTGTGTTTGAATTTTGTGATTTGCTGAATGGTATAAAAACTTTTCTACAGGTTAAACCAAACAACTCGACCAAAAACTTTACTTTTAATTTGTAATTGTTTTTTCTAACTAGAGCTTCCTCACTCAAAATAAAATGACTAGTTTTTATGTACAAAATCATTTAAACACTGTGTTATCCATTTTAAATTGATTATTTAACTGATACTGAACCAAAATGACTTCCAAAAAATATTCGGGCTGGCATTTCAATTTATTTTTCTAACTATTAATTGTAACTTTTAATCAAATAATGAGTGCGTTAATCTTATAATATCGTTACATAACTTTAGACTACCCATGGATATGATGTCCAATATCGTTATGGTCATTTTTTAGCTATCCGTGGTGTGGTTCACGCACAGCATTTTGGCTAGTATGCAATATGATCTTATTACATCGTATATTACATCATTTACTGAGAAAATGTATATACTGAACCTTTCTGAGGGTCAAGTTGACAAATATCACTTTCTGCACACGCAATTAACACGAAATAATATTTTGAAACAATAAAGAAGTAATAAACAGTATAATTTTTCTGACATGGGACCCTTACATTAGTAGAATCAATAGAATTATGTGCATAATTTTTTATTCAGCTGTGATTGATTTCAAATGAGCTTTTTGATCAAAACTGCAACTCTTGTCACTGATACAAAATTAATGTAAAGCATTAATTTGAGAGTCTATTACTTATTTACTAACACGAAAGTATTGTATAAATTACATTTATTTCAATTCCAAATTAGGATATGTATTGAAGATTTGCTAGAGCTAATATTTTGCACATTTTGCATTCGCATGTACATGAATACTTACATAGTATTACATACACACATTCGTTTCAATTTGTTTCAATTTTCATTTCATTTCATTTTCATTTCATTTTCATTTCATTTCCATTGTTTCAATTTTCATTTTGTTTCAATTCGTTTCAATTTTCAATTCGTTTCGATTTCAATTTTAATCGAGAGTTAATATCAAATAGTGGATTATAAAGGACAACAGCGGAGAGATTTGAAACTATCAAGTCTAGGAACTGCTTGCAAACAACATAAGATATATAAGTTGAACATATGATATAAGTTGAACATACAGTTAAGTTATTCAATTTGATTAATTCTGAAAAAACAGCATCATTTTGGATATAGATACATTTCTATCTGTTGCACAGTTACTTGTTGATTGAATTTAATTTGCAGTTTTTTTAACGCTTATTTAAGATCTGTATCTGGAAACTTACGTTATTAGGAATGCATAGTTTGTTTATTTTATTATTCGCTGAGTATTTAATTTCTTTGAGACCAAGTAGTGATGTTATTTAGATTTAATGTGATTTTGCTAACGAGTAACAACTTTTGTTGATATTTATTACCAATATGTTCTATTGATTAATAATTTATTTGACAGTTGTTCATTATTCTATATATAAGCTTATCATACACTAATTTTAAATAGCATGCGTTTTGGATAGTGTATTATAGTTTCTAATACTTAATCATTTTCATTCATTTTCAAGGCTTGTTAGAGAAATGATTAGAGCACTGGACTCGGACGTGATAGTTCCTGGTTCGGATCCAGAAAGTTCACTATTTTTCTATCTTTTCTGCACCCTTTAGTAAGGTGCTTAAATTGACATCTAAGTCTGAGACATTGTTCATCTAATACTATAATCCATGACGTGTAATTTATTTTGGCTTCTTGCATTATGAAGGAATACAATAATTACTATTGCAGTGTATATGAATGAGAAATAAATAGTATTGTGGACTAAATATTTAAATACAGGATATAAGTAATCCATGTATGCAATTATTCTCAAGAGTGCAATAATGCTTTTCCCAAATTCTTTGTTTTTAATACTGTTTGCTGTTTTCCATTTAATATCTTGACAGTAATTATAATAACTGTACATCTCAAATTTAACTTAAAAAATTTCTGAGCAAAAGGAAATGAAGATTAATTGTCACTAGGATTCGATTTGATGGATAAAGTCTATTGTAAAAATTCGACTTTTATTTAATAGAATAGAATTTGATTTGTATATTTATTTTGAGATAAATATTGATTTTGCAGTAAGTCTCCTTTATTTAAAATTATTTTTCTTCTAACATCAAATTTACTGTAAAACCAAATTCGAACTATTATTTTTCTTTTATTTAGAACTTTTATTATTTCATTGGTATTTTGAATTAGTTTATTTCATTATGCTCAATTTTATATCGACTAATTTGATTCAAAATTAGCATCAATTGAATGTAGTCTTCCAGGCTTAATTCGTTTCTGCTTAAATCAGTTTAATGACTTTTGATTAATATACTCAAGTTTATCTTATATTATTCATCTACAGTCTGTGTGCATTCATTTAAATTTACTTGTGTAATTTACAGGTATTATACATATGCATAATGTATTTTAATATGCAAAATGTATTTTAATATGCATAATGTAATTTTCTATACTCACATAATGATATTGTACCCATTGAAATTTAAACTAAGATATTCTGATCCGTGGTGGTCCCAGCAGTGGTCTAAATTGTCTAAAACCCCCACCTAAACTTTAAAATCATTTAAAATTGATATTAGAATTGTACGCGCATGTAAATTTAATAAACTAATTCAGTTTAATATAAAACAAATGCAATCAATAAAATTGTCAGTTACCGGAAACGTAATAATTACCAAAAAATATTAAAACTTCAAAAAAATGTTTTAATAACTGATTACAAAGGAATTATTACTAACTTATTACAAGAAAACAGAATAGCAGTTAGCCTGTTCAATTATATTGCTAATGCTTGAAAAAAACTAATTACAATTATTACAATTTTCTAATTATTACCATTTTTGGCACATTTCATGTTCATTTTAATTTTATTGTAAAAAATGATGTCGCAAATAATCTAATAACCTTAGTAAGAATTTTGACTAATTCCGAGTTAGAGTTGTGCATGACTTGCAATTATAGTTGCACCCTTCTATAATGTGCTTAATTTTTGTCTCTTGATGTTATCCTTAATGACTAGACATTACTCTTAACTATATGCTCAATTTATACAATACCTTCATACAATGTACACGCAAAAAAGTCATGAAGTCATGTATGTGAGAAATTGCTATATTGAATACATTGCAATAAAAGTTCAGATGTGATTTTAAGAAGCATATATTTATGTGATTTTGAAGTTATATATGAAATAATAACAAAAAGGGGTGTTCATAGCCGTTAGTTTAAATAAAAAATATTGATCTTGCCCCATTGGAATGAAGTTATTTTTGATCTTGAAAATACAATTTTTTTCATGGATTATCGCACAACTATTATTATCACACATTATTCCAGTTATTTATATATATGTTTATAAGCTTATTGAGTATATATTACTTGACAATACTGTTACTAAATTACTGAACATTTTTAATATCACTAACTCAAATTGCTACTAACTGTTTTATCTCTTAACAAGATATTAAAATAACGCTTGTATGGCTTCAATTCAAGCTTTGGTGTTGATGTCTGTTTTTTCTGGCAGAAGTATTCTTGATAATATTTTAAGCATCTTCTTCCATTAAATAAATATCTAGCTATGTAATTGTTCTAATAAAAATCCGCAGGTCCTATATAGATAGCAATTAACTGTCTCGCCACGAATATCATACGATAGTCTCAACTAGAATTCAATGAGATAGTATTGAAATACAATTAATTTTAATGTTTCATTACTAAAGTAAAAATGGAGTAGGATAATGAAAAAGAAAATCTCAGAGCGTCCTAAGACAGGCTTGAAATGATACGGTGAATTTCTTGTAGAATTTACAGAAATGCTATCTTTACTTAAATTTTCATACCACTAAGCTGTCAGCTGAATGAATATAATTCCTATTCAAAAGGCAAAAATACTTCTAGAAATTTATCAACATAAAATATGTTGAATAGAAATTTATTCAACATTAGTGCATAGACAGTACATCGAAATAGTTATTAACAAAACACAACGGCTATTATACTTATAATACTTTGCAGGAAACAATAACGTGTGTACCTATAGATGTAAAACATCACTACTATACAATTGTACAACACCAAGTGGCTCCCTCGCGAGACCGAGTTATAGAAGACATACTGCTACGATGTTTCAGATGCTCTTTTTCCGTAACGCGCGAACTCTGAAAAATCGCAGAAGAACTATTATCAATAAGACCATTACGACCATCGCTCTTTTTCACATCCCCTTTACTTTCACCAGAATTCTTTTTCTCTAACAAAGTTTCACGCAATTCTGTCGGATCTTCCTTACTACTTATAAACCTTCCGTCTATGAAATCATCATCTAATTGCTTATCAACGATTAGCTGTTGTTTTAGCTTGAATAACTTGACGCTATCGATCTCGTGATTGTTTGTTTCATTGGCATCATCGACTAGTGATAATGTTATGAATTTACTATCTTCGCTGTCATTTGCATATGGCGGAGAATCGTCTTCTTGCATGGGACTCCTGTATTTGGAGTTTCGACGACGTCTCACTGGTGGTACGTTGTCTGAGTTACCATTTGGACAGGCAAGAAGATTGGTGTATTCTTTGCTCTGGGGGCTGATGGAGGTGTTGGATTGCGTTGGGGATGACATGCCGTTTTCTGTAGCACTTTGAATCGATAAATTTGAAAGCCGTTTTACATCAGATTTCTATTAACAGAAAAATTTAAAAATCTGTCAATTTGTACAGGTTGTAGAGATCAAAAAATGATTTCCAGTTATGAATTAATTATATTTATTTGATTCTATTTGGTTCTTTAATTTTTATAAAGATACAAGTGATTTTGCAATAAGTTCTATATGCTGTGTAATAACGAACTTGAAGGATTTACACAATATTGTATATATTATTATAAGTAATGAAATTTACTTACCTACATTTAGTACTTGCAATAAATTATAAGCAATTTGAAATGACAACAAAATAATTCTAAAATTATCATAAAATATTGATATGACTGTGGATAGTTATCACATGAACATACATGATTATTGTTAAAAGAAGTAGCATCAGATGGAACTAGTAATCTTGTTTTAGCGTCAGAACCAGTCTCGTCGTCATCTCGTGACGTCACTGCATTCTCTCGTAATCTCAGAGCTTCCTCTCTCGCTTCCTTCCAAGATATTGCTTTCTTTTCTCGCATGCTAGTGCGTCGAATAGATGCACTGAAAAAAGTTTGACAGAATGCTTAAATATGAACTGCCCAGTTTTAAAGAAACAAGTAACTATAATTATATATAATATAATAGTTACTACAGTGTTGCTTATTTCTGAACTTTTGTATACTATAATTGTTTTCATCAAATTATTTTCCTTATCGAAATACTAATATCATTAAAGATTATTTACTGTATAACACAACAAATCTAGCTACATCAGTAGCTGAATTTTTTCATAAATTCTATGAAATCAATAATATAATTGAAATCAATCTATGGTATAATTGTGTAAATTCCTATAAAAGATCTTATTTTACATGTCATTCAAATATATGCTACCTAGATAAGGTCATTTCAATAAACCAAGCAACTAACTTTATTATTGAAATGTAAGCAAAAAAACAGCTCCTAGTTGAGTCTAGGATGCCAATCCCAAATTTTTGAAAAATGTATACATAATCAGTGCATTTTTAACAAACTACATTTACATTAGGCTGACCAGACGTCCCGGTTTTCCCGGGACAGTCCCGATTTTAAGCAACTTGTCCCGGCTGCCGGGAAATGT
>JAQIXG010003468.1:0-14811 GCA_034700105.1 Oconnorella tubifera | reverse complement strand
GACAGAGAGGCTGATCCAATAGCGACACTACTCTAGAGAGCTACAGAGGCGGACTTTATAAACTTGTTCTGCAAATTGTAGCGAATGAATTCATTGTCTGCCAGTATTAGCTATCGGATATAAGGTTTCCAACAATTAACAGATTAGACGTCGCAGTGGCGTAGCCAGGAATTGACTAACGGAGGGGGGGGGGAAGGAAAACGTTACGAAGCGGTATAGGGTGATTCAATCCAGTCTAAAAATATTACAGTAAATAGTATCTAATTTTAGAGTAGCGAGTGAAACATATCCGTTAATCCGCTTGATTCACTTTTAAATATTTCTAGCTGACTTTATATAAAGTCTAATCAGTCTATTTTTTATTTTATTACTAATATCATGAATGTTTCTCCAGAATATTTTTGAGAACTCAACGCCGAACTGTCCTAATTACACATGCTTTTTCGGAACGGTAATAATGTACTCTACCATATGATGACATTGTGTACTTACGAACACTTTACATTGCGCTATTTAGTCCTGCGCTATTTTGACCTTAAGCTATTTTGAGCGGTCATCAGTTACTATAGTAGAATTAAATCAAGAATTTGAAGCTTTCAATATATTCAAGAAAATGTTTGGAAACAAATTTAAGCCAGTTTAAATAATATCCAATAGTAATTATAAATCGTTTATAAATTGTTTTTAAAGTAAACATCTGTCAAAAAGTTAAGTTGTTGTGTCAAATTGTTGAATTCATCTGTCAAATTGCTATGTTATTATATAAAATAGAGTGACTTCAGCCTACAATAGTATTTAAAACTAAATATGAATTAAATAATAGTACAATGAACTGTTTTGTTCGAAGTCTTGTTACTAATAAATTCTGTCGGTAATTATTTAACTGCAATCATTTATTGAATATTTGTCATATTCTTACTACGCTTGTGCACGACTTGTGGAAGTATTTTTTATTTTATCACTTAAGGTATATAAAATATAAAATTACGCCATAAGGTTCTTGTAACCTGGCGTTCATCTTATGATTCTAATCAGATTGATTGGTGTTAAATAAATAAAATGAAATAAAGTGAAGTCAAATTTTATTTTTTTTATTTTATTTTGTTTATTTATTTGTCTTTCAGTTAGATTTTATACTTTGCTTAATTATCATTTGATTGGTAAATTAAAATGTATACAAAACTGTTTATTAATAGAAGTCACGTTTGATACGATACAGGCAACTTAGATATCGACCAAAAGTTGAGAGTTTAAGATTCGAAGATTACTGAAAACGAGCTGAGCTGCAAAGGTCGCTCTTGGACGCATTGATGATTTATTACCATTCATCGACTGCTGCACGGTTCAGTGGATCAATCTATCTAAATGCTTCTAGCTAATGGATCAGATGATGATAATGATGATGATCATGATGGATATTAGATGTCCGAGGTTTACAAGTCAAACGTTTTCTATCACAATTGCGAGCAAGGAAAATATAGTAGTCATTTATAATCGTAGAGTCTTTCTTTATTTAAATATGTTTTAAAAGTAGCTGGCATGCAACGTTTTCATGAAATCGTCACAAGTTTGACCTCTCTAACCTTCAAGGACCTCTTTAACCCTCAAGGACCTCTCTAAGCCTCAAGGACCTCTCTAACCCTCAAGGACCTCTCTAACCCTCATGGACCTCTCTAACCCTCAAGGACCTCTCTAACCCTCAAGGACCTCTCTAACCCTCAAGGACCTCTCTAACCCTCAAGGACCTCTCTAACCCTCAAGGACCTCTCTAATCCTCAAGGACCTCTCTAACCCTCAAGGACCTCTCTAACCCTCAAAGACCTCTCTAACCCTCAAGGACCTCTCTAACCTTCAAGGGCCTCACAGTCCGGGGTGCGTGTGTTCACTTGCGGACCTGTGCAGACGATGTCTACACGCTTCACTTCAACAATAAATGTTTTCTGTTGTCAAAGCATGACAGTATCATTGATACCATATCCGTCTCTCAGGCGAGGAGGTTATGGGTTCAGTTCTTACAAAAGGGCTTTCGTGACTGATCCGGCAGTAATATAATACTCATCTGTTGATCAAACTTACTGTCATAAAAGCCAAACCAATTCTCTAATAGCGATTCTCTAGGACATCTAAAAAATATAGGACATCTAAAAAAGCATTTTCAGAAGAGCTTAAAATTTAGGGTTAGGTTAAGGTTAGGGCTAACACCTATAGTTATTTTAAGCATGCAATATATAAAAACTGACCAATTCAATTAGAGAATGGCAATATACGACAGTGAAATGTCACTTATATATTAAGACAAACATTAAATATCAACGATCGTTAAGTAGGCCTAATGAAAATTGCATTATCGGTAATTGCACTCCTAGTCTATAAAATGGAGATTGCTTGAAAATATTGCATTGCTAAAGTTATCTGAATTAAAAAGGTATATATATCTTATTCTATAACATTATCATAAACTGCTTAGTTACAATAAAGATTTTATGTATTTATATATCATTAATATTGCAGCTAAGTATGTCAAGTGAAATTACATCATAAACATTTTAACAGCATTCTTACAAAATGCAGCTATACTCCTAGTTGAACTTAAATGCATAATGAATGATGTTTGATTAAAAAAATAGAGAGAGAGAGACAGATCGACAGAGAAGGAGAGAAAGAGAGAGAGAGAGAGAGAGAGAGAGAGAGAGAGAGGGAGAGAGGGAGAGAGTGACAGAATGAGAGTTAGAGAGAGAGAGGGCTGTAATATAATTATTTGATGACATTATCTTACAAAGATGTAGCGCTTTAATCAGTGAATGCATTCAGGGACCGACTGACACAGAGAAATAAATAGGCCTGTCATCACTGTCACGTGATGACTATCAGTCATACTATGTACAGTGTATTTCAATAAATGAGGAGAGAGAGAGAGAGAGAGAGAGAGAGAGAGAAGAGAGAGAGGGAGAGATAAGATGACAGAATGAGATGAATGAATGCATAGTAAAAGATGAAGACAACTAGAACGATACTGATAATCAGCGTAGCGTGAAGAAATGAATTGATTTCCAGAAGCAACGTCACAACTACGGACATGGTACCTGGTCTATTCGTTCCCGGACAATTAGTCCCCGACAACTCGTCTCCGGACTAATGACTGGGGATCAATCGTCTTAAGACAAAAACTAACAATACGAACACACAATTGCTACTGTGTATACTGTCAACTTATAGTTGTTTCTCTCTAATAATCGCTCATGGATTCATATAATTAGGAGGTAAAACTGAATTTCAACATTTTACATTTTCAACTCTGTGTTCTCTATATTCAAAGTCTTATCTATCTTCTCTTTATTTATACTCTTCTCTTCAACCATACTCATATCTTTCTTCTCTTATTCCAACTCTTCTGAACTATTCTGTTTATTCAAACTCTTCTCGTTATTTATACTCCTCTCCTCATTCATACTCTTCTCTTTCGTTCAGCACTTCTCTTCATACAACTGCTACCTTATCATTTTCTTATCAAATAACTGTTATCTTTTGGCTTTTCTCTTAATAAAATTTACATTTTCACTCTTTTCTTCATATAACTTTTATTTTTATTCTGTTTGATTTATACATCTCTTATCTTTATCCTCTTTTCTTCATTAAACTCTTATTTCTATCCCCTTTTCTTTATACAGCTCTTCTCTTTATCCTCTTTTATTTATGCAGCTCTTATCTTTAACTTCATTTCTTCATTCAACTCTTCTTTGTATCCTCTTTTCTTCAAAAAACTCTTATATTTATCCTCTTTCTTCATCCTCTTATATCTTTTATCCTCTTATCTTTATCCTCTTTGCTTTATACAACTCTTATCTTTATCCGCTTTTCTTTATATAACTCTTATTTTTAATCTCTTTTATTTATTCAAATTTTTATCTTAATCCATACAAAACTCATCTGTTATGCGTTGAGAATGAAAAATCAATCATTCAACTCTTTTAGTTTATCATCGTCTCTCATGGACTCAAGAGATAATAATATACTACCAGCCTTATATGCCTGCGAGTAGACTGATGTAGAAAATAGAACTCATGTAGACATCACAGCTTTTTACTTGCGTCGCTCTCTCTCTCTCTCTCTCTCTCTCTCTCTGGCTCTTTCTCTCTCTTTTTTTGAGAGAGAGATAGATAGAGAGAGAGAGAGAGAGAGAGAGAGCGAGAGACGAAAAACTGTTCTCCGACATTACAATTTATTTACGAGGGGGAGAGAAATATAAAATCCATAAACAACAAAAAAACATTAGGAAATAAAAACACCTCCTTAATCATGGCTCTCTCTCTCTCTCTCTCTTTCTCTCTATTTTTTTTGAGAGAGAGAGAGAAAAAGAAAGAGAGAGAATGAGAGAAAGAGAGAGAGAGAGAGAGAGAGAGAGAGCCACGATCAAGGAGGTATTTTTATTACCTAATGTTTTTTTTATTTTATGGATTATATATTTCCCTCCCCCTCGTAAATAAATTGTGATGTCGGAGAACTGTTTTTCGTTTGGCATGGAGAAGCTAGAAAAAGATGGTCATGACATTTTTGCATTTCAATCAACGATTTGAAACCATCATGGTATCTTCAACAAACTCATAAGAAGTCGGAAACTTTTGTGAAACTTCGTAAGAAGTTAGAGACCTTATGAGTGAATAGAGTCAAGTCATCTCATCCATACTAAATAAATACTTTCATACTCTTCACTTTAATCATAGATTTATAAATGCCTTATAACCAACTGCTAGCAGATGCGCTCTCCGTCAATACAGTATTACATAAAACAACATTACATAGAAAAAAAGACATATTATTGTTAACGACTATTAACTCTCATAATGCATTATTATGCTAATACGCTAGCATTTATGAATTTAAATATCTACTATGCAATGAATCTAAAGCTTCCAAGAAATCTTTAAACTCTTCCAATGTTTACCATGTAAAGTTCTCTTTTTCATCATTTATGTAGACTTGATTATTTTCTAAATACTAATTATACTATTTACTAAATACCATAAATATTTCTTTTTGAGTAATACTTTAATTTACGACATTTTATTTTAACGATATTATATTCTCAGTCACTATATCTCAACACTAGGCATTATTACACTGCACGTTTTCCTACACGCTGTCCTACACGCTGTCCTACACGCTGTCCTAGATGCTGTCCTAAACGCTGTCCTACACGCTCTCCTACACGCTGTCGAACTCGCTGTCTTATACGCTGTCCTTCACGCTGTCCTACACTCTGTCTTACACGCTGTCCTACCCGCTGTTCTACACGCTGTCCTACACGCTGTCCTACACGCTGTCCAACACGCTGTCCTACACGCTATCCTACACGCTGTCCTACACGCTGTCCTACGCGCGCGCTGTCCTATCCGCTGTCCTACCCGCTGTCCTACACGCTGTCCTACACGCTCTCTCAGGGGATGCAAGCAATTTGATAAGGGTTATTTGTTCTGTGCTAATCTGACAGAGCGGAGAACATAGATTTATTTTAATCTTGTTTTCATCTCAACGAATTACATGGTTGCATAGAGACCATAGAGTGACTGCTGTGTGTTGCCTCTGCGTGTTCAATACACACGACTTGTGTCACATTCTATTACAAGTCGTCGAGGTCTATCGAATTACTTTAGACTTAGCCAATATCGCAGAATTAGTTTATATTTACATTTAAGTTCGTGTTTTCTTTTTTCTACAAATTACTCTTGGTAGATGTGACACTTTCTAATTCACTAGTATTTGATCAATGAAGCTAATGTATTATCAAATGAATGTTCAATGATGACATTATTTCGATAAAGTTCGAATAAAGAAATGAAAGGAACGTTCTGAATGACCAGATCAACACATATTTTAATGACAGTACAAAACAAGTTAAGACAGTTTCAAGAATATATAAAAAGTTAGTCGTTTCAACAAGTAGGGCGGCTAGGGCCTATGGCAAATTCTGAATAGTTTTAGCTTTAATTGGTCAAATATTTAATTTGGATACAAAATTATTTTGTTCCCCATATATGCACTGACGTATTATTTTGTTCAATAAAATCCTCAATTTCATTGATGTTCGATATTACATGCAGTTAGATGAATAAATAATGAAACTTAACATTATATGTGAACTTCTATTCACTGAAAAAAAGCAGTATTTAAATATGAAGATAATATAACCGATAAAATACAATAAATAAAATAAATAACAGAATCAGGGCGCAAATATTAAAAATATGGCTAACAAATAAACACAAAATCAGGATTAACTGACAACAACTATGACAACAGTTCACAACATCAGTTTCTATTCAAGTTTCACGAGTAATTAGTCACATTTTAATGAAATAATAAATACTTTTATTTTTTAACCATTTTATAGCGTTTTGGTAACATTATGCCTATGATGTCTGCCATTAGAACAGTTTTACAATTAAGAGTGAATACATGATGCAAATATTAGATATGGCAAGAAGAAAATATATTGCCGAAATATACTGTATAAGTTCATGGATTATTTTATCATTAAAAGCAAGTTTTAGCAAAAACAAAATTCCGAGCCATTCTGATGATTTGTAAACAATTTTCACCCGTCTACGCTTATTGTCCACTCAGAAACTGTCATCATCATTTATCAGTGCTTCATAACGACCGTTTGCTTATTTATACTGATGTCATCGTATGCTAGATTGAAACTAGAATAGGGTTATGAGATTGAAGGTAGGTGGAAAGAAGTGGGCGGGGGGTTGGGTGGAGGAAAGGGTGGATATGCTTTTCGCTGACAATGTTATCTCACTAAACAGACTCTGGAAGATTAAATCAGTCTGTTATTATAACTTGTCATTTCAAAAAATGAAGCTAAATTATAGTGATTAGAGTTAAATGACTCGCATACACTAGAATTGTGCAACACAAAAATGTGCTGCAGTTTATAAAATATTATTTATAAATATGTGAAGATCTGGAACATGACTGTCAGACCGAAACACACCGCTGAGATATTTCGGCATATCTACAAACTATCGATTGGATGTACATTGTATAGAGTGTCGCACGATATTTCAAACCAACTGCAGCGACTAAATGTTGCTGTCGCACACCAAACGAGGGCGATTTGAATTCATTTATGGTAAAATATATAATTATCACATATTTCATTAATATTTCATTATATTAAATTCACTAGAATATATAAGCCTACTATAAAAGAAGTGAATTTAAATCACCGCTATCTTTTAATAACACTGATTTGCATTGATCATTTGAAAAAATTAGATACGTTGTTCAAATTTCTTTCAAATAAGATTGATCATTAATACTAATAGATAACTGATTTTCTTTTTATATTTGGTTTCTCTGTATATTATTTTTATATTTTTCTGCTGTAAGTGAATAGTCCATTTGTATATATATCAAAAAATGCCTACAATTTTAAGTTTGTCAGTAAATGCAAATGCTCAACTTACGTCACAATGCTGTCTAAATCAGCCTAAATGCTGGAATTCTTTCACGCGATATTATGATATTTCACTGAATGCATTCGTGTCATATATTGAGTGACGGAAATGAACACAAGTTAGTCGAGTGAGTCAATTACATCCATTGCACTCTTATCATAACTCTACTGGTAAGAATTAAGGGATACAACGAGGATTTGTTTCCTCACTTAAATTCATTTTAAACATTTTAATGTCAACTTTTTTAGCGATTAAGAAAATTGACGATTGACATTTGCTGGTTTCAATTTGATGTAATCAATTAAATACAAATCGATGATTCTAAAATGATGATTATTCCTTTCAAGTATTATCTTAAACTCGGGAAATATTCAGTATACAAACCAGACAAGTAACATATAGAGTAGTCATATGAGCATAGCAAGTCGACTCGGAGAAGGGATATTTTGTGTAATAATTAGTATTCTGTTAAACGACGCTTAGTTATTGAAACAATATTATTATCTTGTTACAACCCGTTCAATTGCTCGGCAGAAACCCAATCCCATCACGAATCAAGTATTAGCAAGTCACGTGATTGCTACGTGACTGGCATATAATATCAACAGCAACATGAAATGACACGTAGACTAACAATTAAGAGGACTCAAGAGAGGTTAGGTCAGAGGGTGCTTGCGCCAGGAGACTGGACTGGAGGCTCAAATCCTGCCCCGTTGATATTCAGTAGCACGAAGTGAAACACGAAGGACTAGGTATTAGACTAGGGTCTTATGCATTAGACTAGTGCCAAATGTATTAGACTAGAGCCTAGTGTATTGGCCTAGAGCCTACTGTATTAGACCAGAGCCCACTGTATAAGACTAGAGCCTACTATATTAGATCAGAGCCCACGTATTAAGACTAGAGCCCACTGTATAAGACTAAAGCATAGTGTATTAAACTAAAGCCTAATGTATTAGATTGGAGACTAATGTATTATACTAGAGCCTAAAGTATCAGATTAGAGCCCAATGTATTTGACTAGAACCTTATGTATTAGACTAAAATCTAATGTATTAGACTAAAGCCTAGTGTACCAGACTAGAGTCTCATGTATTAGACTAGAATCCAATGTATTAGACTAGAATCTATTGTATTAGACTAGAGTTTAATGTATTAGACTAAAGCTTGAAGTATTAGACTATAGTCTAATGTATTAGATTACAACCTAATGTATTAGACTAGAGTCTAATGTATTAGACTAGAGTCTATTGTATTTAGAAAACCTATTGTATTATAAACGGGTCTAGTGTATTAGTCTAGAGCATAATGTATTTGATTAGAGTTTAATGTATTGGGCAAGGGTTCAATGGCAGGGACTTAGTAGATTAAAATTTAGTGTTAGACGGATCATTATATGAGCAGTAAATGATGAACGCTTGTCATCGCCGCAACATTTGTAAACAGAGCACGATGCTCGCGAGTAGACACAGGAGCTGCACGTGGTCCGCCCGTCAAGCATCAATGCACTGACAGCTATTAAACATTGTATTACAGTGTTCTAATTTACTACTGCGCTATTTGTTACGCATCAACTGTGCAATAGGTAACAAATATCAGAGGTGACATTATTGCTGAAATAAATAGAAAATAATGTACAGTAAGAGCACATTATTAAAAACAGTGTATTGTTTATTGTAAAACAGCAATGCTTAGTAGATTAAAAAGTCAATTGAGTCTGACAAAAAAATACTAATATTTAAAATTATAATATATTATAATATAATAATATTAATATATCAAAAATATACGTATGTTAATTTATGAACGGGGAGGGGGGAGGGATAATGCCCCGGGGGTAACCTTCTGGGGGACAAATGTACGCGAACCGCATACATATATCAATATTCAGATTTGGAGTTTAACTAAAAAAATTATGAAATACATTCCACGAGGCATGCCACGTGACGAGATTTTAGCTAGGTAGGTCTATTGATTTGTTTGTAAGCTGCTCTCTGATTGGTTGTAATTAAGTCAACCTGGGGTTAGGGTCAGATGAGTTTGTTGATAAATCGCATTTAAAGGTCAGAGTTCAATTCTAATGGCGGGAGATTTATTTCTTTATTTTATTTCTTTATTTAATTTTACAACAATCACAATAAAAAATTAACAAATCACAAATCACAATACAATTATTGGAAAATGGATGTTAGATTACAAGCAACTTTATGGCGCATTTTAATGATGAAAACCTGCCGTTTATGCAATAAAATATTCTTTCTATTATAGGCCTATGGTTAAATTATATCGATTGCGCCATTATATTATCCTGTGAATCTATCTATCCCCTCGTAAGAGACCATCACAGGATCAGACGGTTACTAATTACCTTTGGAGGGCCGTCTACATATTTAATATTTCTATATCAATACACTGCTTTCTTCGTTAATAATTTAATTGAGGTTTTTTTATTATGACTTTATTTTCTCGTTGAAGTCATTAGGCGTAGGGAAACCATGGCAGAGTTTAATTCAAGGAAGCGAAATACCAGTGATGAGAAAGTGGATGATTCTAGACACGGTAGAAGAAAGATTGGAAAAAGTCATGAAATTAAACGCAATCAAGGAAAAAACAAGATGGTATAGAGGAGGAGAGCACAAGAAGAGTCTATGTAAAACCTAAAGACTCTAAGAGACATAAAATGTCTCTAAGAGACATAAAATGTCTCTTAGAGTCTAAGTTAAGTTTTCAGTATTTATTTTCCTATAACGTGATGATGAAATTAAAGATACTATAAAAAAGATAATACACCAAGATATATAAAGAATATATTGTAAAATATTAATCTTAATTGAAATATTTGATTAATATTTTTGTCAACTCTCGTGGCTGCCATGTTTGTTTATTGTATAAAATCTCTGTGTAGCAGCTAAACAGCTGTTTATGTCGTCAAATTTGGCAACATAAAATCTGTACATAAACAAGGAGATAAACAGAGTTTTAAGCAGCATTTTAGGTTCAAAAAACGCAAATAAGAGCAAATCGGTAGATACACTGTATGTATGAATCCGATCCATACATTGTATCGTCTCCTAGAACATATAGATACTTATATCTAGTAGAGTGGCCAAGTGAATGTCGCATTTGTTTACATAGAGCATCTAATTCATCAGTCAGTCATTTATTATACTGTGCGGCTTATATTTACAAACGATAGTCAATCTCTCGAGAATTGACTAAAGAATGAAAAATGTAAATGGCATAGAAAGATTCATCGATGAACTTAGAGATGAAGAAAAGATAAATGAGGATAAAAAATGTTAGGAAAGAAAATGTGGTTTAATAAGAAAGACGATGGCGTACCATCGTCCTCTTTTATATGACGAATTTTAATTCTATTTTAAAATACAGTGTCTAGGAAAGAAGAGTTCAAAAGTAACTCCGCAAATATAAAATCTGAAGAAGTTTCTAATAAAAATTCTGTAAAATTAGCGAACTTCCTGTGAACTGAGAAATATTTTCATAAGTAGACTGCGCAAACTAACAATTTTTCAATAATAATTTGTTGTTGATTTTTTATAAAGAATAAAGCTTAAAACACAATTGTAATAGCATATATATATTCTATAACACTGTTGCGAGTATATTATAGCTACATCCAATAATACTGTAGAGTATTAATTTAATTACAAATTAGAGCTAATAATACCTAAATAGTAGTTGCATATAAATCTTTTGTAACAATCCCTAGGCCCTTCCTAGTCTGTCACTTCATGTTGTAAAAAGAGCGCAGAAACTTATAAAATGTCGATCATGGCAATTTTTATTGCTATATTATGAGCCGACATTATTGATATTGCAAAAGAAGCGAAACGTCAATGAAAGCTTTAATGAAAGCAATGAGAAAAGAGATCGTTATCTAACGACTATTAAACATTAATGCTACTCGACTAACAATGGTCTTCCGGTATTCGCGTGTCCGGTATTCGCATGTCTACACTAAAAAGCTCATTGAATACAAGCATTTAAAATAAAGTTAATACATAAATAAATAAATAAATGATCATAAAGCGTTAAAACGTGTATTTGATGTGTATGAAGTTTTAATTCACCGTAAGGTAACATAAACAAAGTTAGAGTAGATAATAAGAAATAATATATAAAGATTCAATGGCTAAATGACATAGGCCTACATGAGGAATCAATTGATTAAACTATGAACAAATACAATAATTTAAAATAAGAATTATAAAAATTGCGTCCATCGTTTTGCTATAGGACAAAAGTATTTAGCAATAATATACAGCGAGAAAAGAAAGTTAATGAACAAGCAATAATGTACAGCTATAAATAAATAAATGAATAAAATAACATAGAATCAAAAAATTCGGGTGACAAACGTTAAACATTCATTTGCTATAATAACTTTCGGACCATATTATTATTAACAAATGCTTACTCATTAATTCATTAAATTAATTTTTTCCTACGATTTAATTTGAAATCAAGTTATAAAATGAAAAATGAGACTTTTTCAGCCAACACTATAATATTATACTTTACATATTTTTTGGACAAAATTGAAACGAATAATTCTGTGATCTACAGAACAGCTAGAAAGTATTTAAATTGGCTGTCACATCAGAAATTTAAATAGACTGTAAATAGATTGTAAAAGAAAAGTTAAACAGTAAATTATCGATTACGATTTTCGATTACAAAAATGAGTTTCTGCAAGACAAATGTTAAGCCATGGTTCACTGGCGCACACTCTAATTACTTTTCAAAAAACAACAACTAAATATTTCAGCAAATACCTTTCATAGCAAGTCTGATTAAATTTAGTAAACTGGTCAACCATTGTAATTTTAGCAAGAGAATAATTATATATATTAAAACTACCACAAATCTATTTTAACAAATCGATAATATTGTTCAATGCACGCGGTCCACAAATTAAATCTATTACACTGAAATGTATAAGAAATGTCAACTTGTGCAATAGCATGCGAAGCTATTTGAGATCTATGAATATTATTTCTTAAAGTTATTGATGCAATGAATACTACCGACAAGTGCCTTTCTGAACAGTATCGCAAGTTTATCTTTAAAGCTTATTTAGTTTATAATTAGTCAATATTTTCGAATGAAATTTTACATCTAAGCGCTAAATGATATATTAGATAAGTGCATGTAGAGAGACCAATAAGAGATACAGTCAGACATTTACTATGTAGAATTTGAAATATTGTAAGGTTCTTACTTCTAGCATTTAGTGAGAGATCCAGTAAGAGTCTTGTTGCATTAAACTGTGGATCAGAGTCGTCCACAGCTTTACTGTAAATCTCTTTCGAGAGGCCCAACGCCTCAAACTCTTTCTGAAAGCTAGCGTGTACTCCTTGCATGATAAAATAATCATCTGACATTCCTACATTCTTATTTGCACTTTGCTTCTGTCCGAACAACAGTCCAGTCACGTTCCAGTTGAAGTGTTTGTATAATGTAACAAAGAATTCACCGAGCTTCTCATAGGAGCCTAACATCCGAGTAAGTTGTCTATACTGAGGCTTGTCACTGAAGGCCAAGGCCTGGGCCGCCGCTGTTATGACTGGTATGTTCCAATGAGGAGAGAAACGACCTATGGGAGCGACCGCATAATCACATGCTGGACCAAAGAAGACGTGGGGTCTGTTATATATGACCATATCAATAGCAGCCAGAGGGCCTATCGTTTCTGAACATTGTGAGTCAGCATACACCGGCTTCAAGATGACGGCTTGTTTAGATGATGTCTTAAGAAACAATTTATTAGATTTTAAACTTTCAATAGCATACTCTATTGCTGGAGCAACCATTGGAACAGTCCATCTCTTTCCTAAGGGGTGTGAGGTGTTAAAAGGAAGAATTACACCAATAAGAATAGTGTTTGTAGTATTTATAGTAGAACTGCTCTTGAAAACTTCGCTGTATGTACTGAAGAAGAGTAAAAATAGTAAGAGTAGTAGACTGATCATTTGTAGATTGAATAATTGATAGCCTTGTAACAGTTGATGAAGCAGGCCATTAGAGTTTACATGATGTAATTTGTCCTGACACATCGCTTGACGCGTGTCTTGGTTCGTTGCTTGGCCAGTCAGCGTGTACCTCTCACCAATTATACTTGTCTCGAATGCTGTTGTCTGGAATATAGTGACGAAAAGTATTCTATAAGTAACCAGATATTTTTTACTTCTCCTTATACTCCACTGTCAAAGCATTGTGATGTAACAAGCGAAGTCATATGCTTCTCTGCACACAGTGTAACGAAGCTGTTCATTTCAGGTTCACTCGCGGCTTCTGATGACGGCGCCTTTCATAGACCAATGATGGCTTTTAACACTTTTGATAAATTCGTGAATTCACTTTGTTTTTTTTCACCAGAAATTCATAAGAAATATTACTGTCTACCATACTAAATATCACAAATTGACATATAACTTTAAACAAATAGAGAGAAAACTACTTTCAATTTTGAAAGAATACAGCCAACACGTCGATAAAGAATAATAGTAACGAGACTACGAAATAAAGTTTGATATCATTTCAAGTATTAGATAAGACGACACTTTTAGCCTCGGTGAATTCTTTTCGTCGGTTTTAACAATACACAGTATATTGATAACTGTAACAACAAACTGTCACAATATTAATCACACTGTGTTTTGATCGAGCAGTTAATCCATATCTCCTTCAATTTTTAAATGGTGCAATTGCTCATATATCCACAATATTAAGTTTAACTAACAATTCAGTGATTTAACATCCAAAACCACAGAAATATTTCATCAACAGAAATAAATAATATTATCAAATATTATATTCTGATATTCTAAGTATAAAATATACCTCCTTTCGTCAAAATTACTTAAATGTCGCTTACTTAATCTTGATAACTGAATTACCGCAACAAATTCGACATCAATTGCTAAATGAATGTCTTCAGAGTAAAACGAAAAACATTATTTTACAACATAAGGATATCTGTGGTCACTGACTGAACACAGCTCAGTCAGCATCCAGTCAGTTCACTGAGCACACGACTCGGTATAATAATATGTACAATACTTTAGCTCGCTATGTCTAACTACTACAGGGTGGGGCATAATTAAAGGAGCCAACTTTATTCTTTAATAACTATGGATTATTTAAAGCGCTTTATTCCAAATTTTACAAACATATTTCAGCACCAATTCTACAACGTTCTGACAATTTTTGTGACATTCGACCAAGAGACTTCAAAGATACGAGTAATATAAATTTGGTTACGAAAAATCACGTCAACCAAGCTGGCGAAAACGTTAGACCGTGAATACTTCGTTAGCGGTGTTTA
>JAQIXG010003467.1:0-14811 GCA_034700105.1 Oconnorella tubifera | reverse complement strand
GCTCCCCCCCCCCCCATTCCATTAAGCGATATATCGGCCAAAAAAGACTATAAAGAATAAGAGATTTTCCAAATTATAACATAACAATTACAATATTTTGTTCATATTCAAATTCATATAACTTTACAGCTAGATTTACAAAAATTACATAAGATACATATCTTATGTAGGAGACTCTATACTACTCGACGGAAATGTCAAATTCACTTGATCAACTCAAGGATGCACATATCACAGCTGTACCAGAAAAAAAGACAGCTATTTGTTGATATTCTGACCAGTCTAATGTCACACTTTAACATTAATTTCCTTTTCCAACTTTTACATATTTTTATGATTTTAAAGGAGTCAGTTTTTTATATTAAAAAGTTTAGAACATTTCACTAAAAAACTCTCTAAGTTAATCTAAGCTACATTACGTCCACCTTCACGCTCAGAATATGTAACAAAGCTACCCACAAATATATACTGCAGCTTATTATTACGTAACTTTAATGCGCCGTAAAAATTATATAATTACTAAAGTAATATGAACGATTTAAAAATTGAAACAATGTAAAATTAATAAATTGTAAATAAGTGCAATAATGTACACAAGTGTTTAATTTTTTTTTCAACAAATTTTTAAATTAATTATTAAAAATTATTTTGTTTTTGTTTTATTTTTAATGAAAAGTTTTTATTTTATTTTTAAATGTCTTTTTCTTTCTTTATACGTATACCTGATACGTATTTATGCACTTAGACTTTTAAAAAATCGGAAAATTAATTTTCAGGTATATTTTGACTGTTTCTCTCTTTATTGTCATAATAATTGAATTAATGGCACTGTCATGGATATTTTATCTTTTTTATATTGTGACAGAGCTATGTAACTTATTCAGTTTTCCATTTAACAAACGACCTCAAAATCTTACTAAATTTCACGTTAGAGTTTCGCTCTTAAATGTTATTTACAATTGAAATTCTTAACAAAGAAAGTTCTTATTGTCAATTTTTTACTTAGTTTATTTGCTGAGAAAACTATTATGCTTTATGCAGCTATAAAGAACTATAAAACAGTTTGATAAATATCATGGATTTAATTGTAGCTACTTTCTGCTACAGTGAAACTATTTGCATTCTACCAAATTACAAAAAAACGAAATTATTTTTTCAGTTTACCTTTTTCAGAAATCATAAAAAGGTTTCTTTCGTGTTACAGTGACATCATAGCGACGTTGCGCGTTGTTTACGTGATTTAATCCAGCAGCGATTCTGCTTATCACCGACCCTCGAGTCAAGAGACTACTCGAGGAGAGAGATCGAGACACCAACTCTACGGTAATGATAGAAGGACACGAGAGGAGTGCGGACGCGTCTCTGCCGAGATCGTTTGTTATTGCACCAGTGCGACTAGCATCTTGCATTATATTTGAAAAGTTATGACGATGTATGGAGCATTAATAATTGAGCAAAATTCAATAAATAATTAGAATATAGCTTCAAATTAAGCACTACAGGTTTCCACTCTTCGAATAATGTGATAAGTAATGTAATACTCATCACATTTCTTATTAATTGAGAAATTAAATTTTTATTTAGTCAATATAATAGGCCCTACCCATTTATACCTTTTCATGCGTTGTGGCAATGCTTTTTCTTAGTTTCTTTTTCTCAGCACTAAAAAAAGCTTATGCTACCAAGAGGGTATAATCCCCATAACAGTACCTTAGCTGCGCCACTTGCTTTAATTAAGAGATATAAGCTCATACAATATACACTGTATTATACAGTGCATTTGGTGAATGGAAAATGTGATGAAATCTGATTGTGAGCAATAAAGCCATTGCGGTACAGAACATTCAAAAATATTATGCAGATTTCTAGCTAAATATTTTTATATGATTTTATTGATTAATAAAGTTAATTCAAAATTGAATAATAAATTCTATAATCGCAAGAATCCTATTATTGTGATTATAATTAGGCTTTCACATATTAGAAATACATTTGGAAGATTGACCCTTCGTGCCTTGGAGGTCGACTGGCTGCCGATGCAGAAAGAAGCATTAACGTCCATTCATCATTCTCCAATCGCCCAATCTTGTAAACTAAACCTCACTTAGCGCATCGCCGCAGGAAAATGAAACACGGTCGCGTTGATCCTTCAGGCTTAGCTCTCTCGCTAACTCTTTTACTGTCACGGCTCTTCCCTCTATTTCAAAGATACGCACTCTAAATATAGCGCAACGGATACTGTTCTATGATTGATGATAGCCTCGCGGAGTGACGTAACGTTAAGACGTCACGAAAGAGTAGTAAGATAGGGACACGATGCAATATTATCTGAAACATTTGTCATTCGATTCTCTGACTGGCGAGCGAGACTTTATTTATAGTTTAGATTCTGTTTCTCGGGTCTCAATTTTGACTTTATTGACACCGAGACCTAACGTGGAACTAGGTAAAGTAATCAGCGAACGATACTACCGCTAGTTTATTACAACCGCGGGCGAACGTAGAGGCGAGAGCGAAACTAAAGCGCGAGAAAAACTCAGCGAGTGATATAAAAGAGAGATACATATCGACAAAAGAAAGTCCGTCTATCAATCATACACCAAACAATGCTCGGTAATTCCGCCGCAACGGCAAGGCTCGACCTTCATTTGGTTTTTGACAAGAAGTCTGTTACGAATGCACGTGGACTGTCGTAAATAAAGAGAGCAACTTGATTACGTTGATAGCAATACAGAATGTTTCAATTAGACCAAACGATTTCTAAGAAAAGATCTACGTAGCATATTGATAGAAATGTAGATTTTTATTCGTCAGACCAATGATAGAAAATATGGTACAACAACATAACAAAGTCAATAAATGAAAAAGTAAATATTCACAGTTCATATGAAGTTTATTTTGACAAATTTGATCATTAAAAGAGTTGGTATCAAAGTGGGCCCTTGATATTATTGGATATTTCGCAATAATCACATAGCAAGATTACAACTATGTTGCAAAGATATAATTTGTATGATATTGAAAATGGTAGCATGAGTTTTTCATGTTGTTTAAACACCACGAATATAGCACAAGTAACAATTTATGTTTAATAACTTTGTGAATAATGTCATTATCATTAAAATAATTTGGCTAATTTAACTAAATAATATACTATAATATTTATAAATTTGCTTAATAAAGATGAATAATTTCTAACATAGAGAAGTCACGTAATTCAACCATCGCGGTATCAAGAAATAATACTTGCTGTATCTTTATTTTATATAACAGTGTAGTATTAAATGTATACCAAAATAGTAATATAGTATACGTTACTATTAGTATTTGGTTCCAGTATACCAAATAGTAATATTATATGTTCTAGTATACCAAAAAATTAACTGTGAGTTTAATAATCTTATAATATAATACATTTTCTTCATTTCTTTTGGATAATTTTCGGCTTTCACCTTCCAAATAACTCTGATGAACCATATCAAAACAAAGTCACATTTCATAAAATAATAAAAATGTAAAATGTTTGAACTATAAGAACTATTTCGTGTTAAAATTTCGTGACTATGCCCTGCGCTATCAAGCAAAATTGTGAAATTTTTCATTCTAAAAGTGATACTGAATATTGAATAAATGATCTGTGAACACTTATGATGGCATCAAATATGATAGCTAAATATCTCTTTCAATAAATGCAGAATAATATAACAAATATAGTGTGAATATAATAGAAATTGCCTGCTGACGGGCAATGATGTGACAATGTGTTAGCACATTGAACAGAACAGATTTTTCTGAACAAAGTTGTTCTATGAAAACATGCTGTTGACCAAATCGTATTAAAAGCATCTGCACTAAACAACAGCTTTTAAGCCAATGAATAAAATATGTCTTCAGTAGACATATTTAGGTCACGCTACACTTATTTAATGTTAAAAACCTTAATAAAAATATAAATTTTTAAGTTTTAAAAATTAGATTGCTAATATGGCCATTCTTGTTGTTTATTTGCTTCATATTTTAAGTGTATTATTATAGTTGACTGAAAAATATGAATTATAAATAATTCTAATGAGCTGCTCTTATTTTAATTACATAAATAAAATTATTCTTATTGTAATGATGTAAAATTGTAAACGATATCTTCAACTCCAATTATTTGAATCATCGCAATGTTATTTGTTATTCGGTCCATTAACAACAATGTCTACACTAATTTAATGTAGACCGGCGAATCAATTGCACAAATAAAATGAACTATATATACAGTAAACGATGTCTCAACGTCTGAATCGTATCACTAATGCAAACAGTGACGGGTGGTAAGTTTTGTAATATCGACTAATATCCGGTAGTTTTTATTCGGTATATTGTCTGATGACCAAGTATGAGAGTTAAAGAAACGCTTTGACACAGAATAGATTCATTCGGTGACCAATCAACTTTGTCGATGAGTTAATGCAATCATAGCCAGAGATAGAGTCCGCAGTTTCTATTGGTACGCGTCGTTAAATGTTGAACTACCGTGCTCTTTAACCGGTTGCAACCTTATCGTCTATTCTATTGAAAGTATCTTCGAGAAATCGTCGAGGAACTAGAGTAAATTTAGCAGCAATTACTGATCGAAATCCGTGATCAGATATATTGCTACCAGAGAAACCATATAGCAATAAATAAAGCAAGAAAATCGGCTCAAAGGTGAAATAATAATTATTATATTGTTCATTGCCCTCGCTCATTTGTAAGTAGTAAAGGATGAAAATTGGAGAATCTTATTCATAATTTCATACAAATAGCCATGATGTCAATTTTATTCACTTATTTTCTTGTTGTAATAATTTATATTACCGTACATCGTAAAAACTTCTCGGTGATAAAAAATTAAATGATTATGTCATATATCTAATTCGTTTTTCTATTTTTTTATCACTAAAGCGGTAAAAAATAATTGTTTGTCTTATTATAATCATTGCTGAGATGGAGTATTGGACCACGGACAACTTTATGTTATGGATTACTAAGACAGAGTTAATTATTGTTTGTTCACGTGCATATTGTCATATTTTAAAATGTAATGCATCGTGAAGAGATAAGACTTAATTGTTGAAAATGAAAATTTTTGCTTAAAATGATATCCAATTAATGCTGTTAGTTTAGCTTAGAATATATTTTGCAGAAACTTCTTCGTCCAGTAATTCAGTAATTATTACTGAATTACTGAATTATTCCGCTATGTTTGTGCAGTAATTATTCCACTATGTTTGTGCAGTTTGTGCAGTAATTCAGTAATTATTACTGAATTACTGCCCAAAACTGAATATTTAACTTAACTTAATATTCTGAGTAAGGTTATTCTAAACTATTTTAAAATAAATCTTTTTCAATCCTTATCGTTATCGCAAGAGACAATAAATTAAATTTAAATTACTAGAAATTGTCAATTGCACCTTTGTGTGATAATTGCATAGCAGTCAGAACTCCAAAATGTATCTATGTTTAGCAAAGAGTAGCCTTTTCAACGACAAGTAAAAATATGTTTGCCATGTAAATTAAATTTTCTTATAAAGTACAGTAGGACATTGACAATAATACAGATTTTTAAGATAAACTGCAAATCTGAGCGCTCTCATTAAAATAATATGTTATAGTTATAAAACAGATTTCACAAAACAATCCTATTTTCTTCAAACAGACCCCATCTAGGAGAATACGTTTATCTTCTCCAACCGGTTACAAAATCTGATAATAATCTGTCCGCTTTACTCGCGATTGCCCGCTGATGGCGATTATTCGATTTTACTCCTTATTTGCAATGCAACTAAAACCGTAAACTGTTCGGTAATGTCATTATTGCTGCAGAACTTTTTCTAACGGAATGAAACTGATCGGCAGGCAAGAGACTATAATGGAGGGCTACAAAATAATTTTAACTAAATGAATTCCGCTGCACTAATACTGTTTGTAATCGATAGCAATACAATTTGAAAAGTTCATCGTGCAGATGATTGTAAAGATAAAAATAACATAACTAAATCAGTTCTACCATTTTGAGACATAGCGGAATAATTACAGAATCAAATTTTAAAGCGAATAAATAATTCTTGGAAAAAGTATCAGGAGCATCAGGTGTATATTTATTTAATTAAGTAATAGCTGTCGTTATTTCTGTTTTCTTTTGTATTTTATTTTCTATTCCACAATACAAAATACTTCAAAATACACGTGTCAAATCAGTTATTCATACGAAAAAAAACGTATGCACTTCAGGAGTATAATAATTACGAATTTGTTATAGTTGTAAATTTTGCAATATATGATTTTCAAACTGAGCAAGAAATTATGTAATTGATTGATGCATTGTAAATTGTAATTGATGCATTTTGCCAAAAGTTCACTGAATGGTAAAATTCATTCAAAAACTATTTGTTGAATGTTATAAGAGCATTGGTAATTTAGTATATCTTTTATATAATAATAAATTAAAGCTATATTGACAATTTAACAAAATCCATGGCTCTTAACGTTTTTGCAGTGTAGATGAAATCGTTATAAATAAAGCCTGTGCGCAATATTAATCATTACAACGCAGTAATGAAAAATATAATTGGAATTTAATTCTTTGTATATATCTGAGCCGTGCTGCTATTAATTACATCAAAATGTCATCCAAGAAATTAATTATAAATTATAAATAATTCAATCGATACAAATATTTATATTTCACAAGCAAAAAAAATCAGAAAATACTGTTATAAACGACATAAATTGGCGAAAAGAATAGAAACCCTAAACATCCTATTTTAATTATAATTTCAATGGTATTTAAAAAAAACTACTATTGTACTAAAATGAGCGACCACAGAATTAATTTTAATTTCAATCGTAACATCTGTAGCAATGTTTTAAAAATTTAACATGTAACGATACGCGTCTGTTTAATCAATTCGAGATTGTGTAGCTTTAAAGGTGAATATGATTGTCTGACTCAAGAAGAAATTAAAACCAAATTACATTCCATTGTTATTAATCTATGTTAGCCTACTATATTATTCTTACAAATTTAATACGATATATTAAAAACTAAGTTAACTTGTACGTTTTATCAAAACTCAAGAAGGTATGAAGTTTTGTGTAACATATTTTGTAATGCAAAGTTTACTAGAATTTTAAAGCGCACAGTATAAAAAAGGAAAAAGGAAGAAAACTAACATGTAATATTGAATTAGAAGACGACTGTTTACGGATGCAAAATTAAAAACTAGCTAATCTATTTCAGTTCGTTTCGCTTAACCCAATGCTTCATTACATCCCCAGGGGCGCCGGCGTCTAACGATGAGATTTTGTTTTGACACAACTTTTGCATTAAACGAACATCACTCATTTTGTCTTTCGTAAAGCTTTTGCTTATTTTGTTCAATATTTCGAGACAAATCTAAGAGATACAGTAAATCTAAAGTTTGTGGCATCATGCAGTTAATTAAAGTTGAGTTTTGAGCTTGTAGAGAGCGACCATGTAGAGAGCGATCAGAATGAAATTTTATTATGACTTTTGATTGATGAAATAAATGTCATAAATCGATTATAATTTTCAGCCTCTGTTTAGGAAGCGAGAAACATTTGTTCATTATGAAAAATAAAGCAAAAAATCTTAATCCTCGTTCTGGGGTACATTATGTATTTTAGAATGAATGAAGTATATTTAGTAAATGAGAAGAGATTTATATCATATAAGCCTAAGTATAAATATTTAATTATATTAAATTTCAGGTAAATATTGTTATTTTCTGTTATATGTTACAACAGTATTTTGTTCACAAAATGCAACTATTCCCGCTCAGCCTGTCAATTAAATTCTTTAACGTAACTTGTTTAATAATTTTAAAAAATAATTTAGCGAAAGACGAGTTGAATAATTATTAACAATGATTAACGCTTACAAAATCACAAAGTTAAATTGCGCTGAAAATTGAAAAGCATAATTTGTGTTGAACATACAGTGTAATACAGTCATCAGACTGATCAGAGCACCCGCTTCGATGTATTATACAGTGTAATAAAAACATGTACGGCCTTTGTGATCTGAAAGCTGCTTCATTTTTATTAACATTTAAAACAGTTAATAGCATTAATTAAAATCATGAAGGCCGCTTTGTTTAAGAAGACAGAAAAAACTGCTATTGCATCTACATTAAAGCGTCCAAAGTTTTTTTGGAAGAAATTGGAGATTTAAACATATGTTTAAAGATAGTTGTACTAAAATGAGTAAACTGAATTTGATGATTTTCTCATTTATATATATTTTCAGCTGACGGCATTAGTTAAATAGGTCGCAACTTTGCGACAAAAACTTGTCTAGTTCTTTAAGTGACCATTAAAAATATTCCGGGATCCAAACATACTCCAGGCGTTAAAAAGTGTCTCAAAGCATAGGCTACAATGGACATAAATATAAATAAAACAGTTGTTGCACAAACGTTAAGGCTGGTGCAGTTGTTCGCTTGCTTAAAGTTCAAGAAAAAATTACTGTATTTATTCAAAAGTTCAAGGATAAAGTTCTTGTACTTATTCTAAAGTCCACGGATTTTGTAAATGTTGAAGGACAAAGCTCCCCAATGCAAGGCCACTTATGATGTGTTACTTGGGTGTCTCTTATTTAGCACTTCTGCATCCGTCTTCAACTTGACGACCCACTACAGGAAATAGATAATCACTCTTTGAATAATATTATAGCTCGCTGTGTTTCTACTAAATAACTTCATGAATTTTCCGCAACAAATTCTCGATCAAAAGGCGGGTTTGATCCAGCGTGTACGGCTGTTGAATGAGCACGTTTAGAATATTAAAGACTACACATAAGATTGCAGCGTTTTTCACTGTAAACTAATAACATGTCAGGAGAAAAAGTATTAAAGCGGGCTTCAGCTCTTATGATTATTTGCTCTGAAATAACATACTTTGAATACGAGGCGGATCGTTGGGCCGCTGTAGCGTATGTCTAGAATTAATTCTGTTCATTAAGTTCCAGGCACTGATCGCTAAAATCTAGTGCTTTCTTTGTGACTGGAAATGAGAAAGCGTTAAGAATTGCAAGTTTTAAAAAGGTTAGGTTTTATGTTAAGTATGGATGCCATTCAGTAGTAAAATTTTTTATTGCTAATATCATAATGTGTAAATCAATAAAACTATGATATTTAAAAGCATATGAAAAGTTGAAAACATATGAGTAATTATTAAATTATATCAAAATCAAATTGTACTATTTAATATAACTTAAACTATAAAATGACTATTTAACACTGTGATCAGTGAAATGAATGTAACAATAATTTTTTAAAGTGAATGAAAATTGAGTCAATTTCAAGTTCATGAAACTTATTGTTGTGTCCACCATTTTTGCGATACTCGTGTGTAAGCAAAAGTATGAAACTAAATTAATAATTAACCTCATGCTTGCAAAATCACGACAACGAGATATTCCATCTATCTTGTTGCCGTAGTCTTGCAGGCATGAGGTTAATTTTTAATTTATTTTTAAACTTTTGCTTATACATGAGTATTGTATAAATGTAAATCGGATGATACAAATCATTTGATTAGAAACGTAATTTATGCAGAAAGTAATTATAACCAAGCACGCATTAATTTATTAATTAATTAAACATTTATGTACCCATTAAATAAGGTGCATAAATGTTTCATTTCAAATAACTATTCAAATTTAGTAACGCATTCATAAAATTTCTGAGACATCTACTGTAACAGTAATCAATGCCTATATTTTTTTGTCAAATTTAACAGATGTATAAAATTATATGTTCATTTATTGATTAACATGAAAATTGAGAATGAAAATGTAAAACTCCATAAATTTATGCGTTCATAAGTAAATAAAAACTTAATCAGTTTTATTATTAACTTACTGTATATTGTTCAAACTGTCTTTAACTGCGTTTTTACTGCCATGCTTGCTTAATTAACTACTAGTATAATTATAATAGTAAATAAATAAATTTACTCACGCAATATCCCTCATTTGTAAGCGTTAATTTCCTATTGTTTGCAAAAGGATAAAATCGCTACTTACAACGAATCTATTCGAGATCACTATAATTCTGCAAGCACCGATAGATCTGGATAATCAGTTTTGATTTAAACATTGCGTGTTCGTGTTATAACGACGAAACGTTCGTAATGGCTAATAGATGAGATGCGGAAACGAATGCGGAAATTAGCTCAACGGCGATTGCGCGGCGCACTGATTCACTTCAAGAGCGTTGCGGATCTGATCTGCCTTTCTAACGGATTCAAATTTTTATTCCGTAAAAAATGTCCGCGAATTAGGGTGCTATGCAATTGAATGAATTTTTTTTTATTTGCACAGAGTGTAGACATAGAATAAAAACACCTTGCTTACACAAAGTTGTCACGTTTTATAAGCAGCTAATAAAACTTTATCAAGTTAAATTCATGTCAAGTACATAATTGTGAATACTGTATAAGGTACATAAATGAAGTTTTCTTCTTGCGTTAGGTCATGCAATAATATTAATCATACCAAAAATTATTCGCATTATCACTTTATACATCTTGAAATCAACTTAATAACGATAAACATTAAATATGAATATTAAAGATGAATATTAAAACATGTTGGCTAATTTAGATAAATTAATGCTCTCTATTGCTTACAAATAGAATAAACTTATTTAAAATTAAACCAAAGTTATTTAATTTAATTCTAAAAACAAATTATTTGTAAACATTTCTAAAACGAATTCAACAATTATAGTGACTTTTTGTATATTTTAAAAATGAAAAATCATTAAGATATATCCATCTTTGAAAGTTTGTAAAAACTAATGGATTAAAAAAACAATTCTTTATTTTTAGAAGATAAAAATCAAGTTGACTTAATTAAGATTAATTAAGGTTTTCGAAAACAAAAAATTCTAGATTAATAATTAATAAATTAACATTTAAATATTTATTTAAATTAATTGTCTTAAAGCAAATATTAAAATTTAATATGAAATGTTAATGTGCTTAAGTTTAGGCATTTTAAAAATATGATAAAATCATCTGAAATAAATTAAGCAGCCTAGACCATTATGAAATAAATGAAATGTCATTTAAATTTAAAATGCATTATGATGACTTATAAATAAAATTATAATTATTTAATCATCATGTACTGCAATATATAAGACAAAATATTTATTTTTAAACTTACATTATAAGATAGTAAGTCTCCTTGCTTTACTTCAGCTGATCAAAGTCTGGCAGAACTATGCAGAATGTTATTAAAGTCTATTATAATAATAGTGATTCGATGCGATACTATTGTTTATTAATAAAAAAAACTTATTATAGTTACTTCAAAACAGTCGCTGCATGAGAATTTATATTTTAAATATTGGCGAATGAAAGTGCGCGTCAAAATATTTTCATACCAATGACACAAGTAAGAGTCCGCTCATTGTAGGACTCTGCTTCGATGAATGCTGCTCTCGCGATTATGACGGTGGTTCAAAACTCCTGATTCGGGCACTATTGCTGGAATCCATATCAAGCTCTGTGATAAGGCATTTTGCTCATTCTGCCCATTTTGAAGTACTCTAGAAAACTTATGAGCAAAACGCCAGATAAAATCCCTAACAGAGAATTGAGTAAATTTTAAGCTTCAGATACCTTCCATGATGAATCGGGAAGACGAATAAAACCCATATCTAAAGTATTTTTAATTAGAAAATTACAATTATATTACAATTAAACATTATAATTCTAACATTTGGAGAGATAAATCGTCCGCATGACGAACCGTCCGCGAGACTTAATCGTCAGTGAGACGAATTGTCCGCGATTTCTAATCGTTTGAGACTAACCGTCCGGGGACGAATTGTCCGAAGACGAATCGTCTTAAAACTATTTTGCATGGATCATGTTGATATCTTTTTCCAGCTAATACCCTTTCCCCAGATTCTTACCCAGCCAGATATTTCTTTCCTAATTCTCAACGTTTCTAAGATTTTAGTCTTGTTATCGTTGAAAACTTTAAATATAAACATTTCATTTTGAACAAAATTGATATGGTACTTCCAGAGTAAAATGAACAAGAGGAAGTGTTCATTTACGAACTAGGTTTCTTTATTCAAAAGTTTAATTTTAAATTGCATGATGGTACACGTAATGCGATCGTGGCTTATTTGTGAAAGTCTATCTAAAATTAGATCCACATAAAATATGAAAAAAATGGATGCAATTCTAATAATAATTTTCGGAAAAGTTGTATTTTTAAAACATTAATAATTTAATATCGTTCAAAATGGAATAGTATCGCACTGATCTTAAATTATTTGAAATCTTTAAAAATCATGATATAAATTTTATTTTATTTAATAAGAAATTAATTATAAGTCTTACTAACAATGCTAGAATACAAATTGCAAATCTTAAACGCGAGTCAGATTTACTTTGAAGTACTTAGAAGTACTTTGTGTATTAAGGAATATGATGAATAGGAAGTATCTTTCACACAAAGACTTAACTTAAGTCTTTCGTTATTTTTCCTCACGTATTCAATAATGATATTACTATCTATTCTAAATTCCGATATGTCATTTATCAGACTCTCCGCTTCATTTAAATATTGACCGCATAATATAATATTTGTAGAAAACGCTGACCGAATTATAATCAGGATATTAGATGAGGCCGCGGACACCCGCTCAATTTCGTTGCCAACACCTCGCCGATACTTTTCTCCCTCGCAGGACTATCGACCGACGGCCGCGAGGATGGTTAGGAACAAGTCACGTCGATACGCGGGGGTACGATAAACTACTGTAGCGATGTAATGACATATTATCAGCCCGTAATAAGACTGGTAGAAGATTAACGTCGAAGGCTTGACGCGTAACAACATTTTTATTACTCTTAATGATTGCTCGGTCGTCGTGCGGGTATAACTACAAACGAACATTATTTTATGGCAACCGAGGCTTACTAATAATAGAACCGAATAGCGAGTAAATCGATTCAACGCTTATAAATATAATTCCGGGTGAAGTTTATTGGAGTCAGTGCGGTTGTTGTTTGTAGGGATACTCGGCGGCTTGACGCTGGGCGTAGGAAGTAAGCGCGTATTAGGTGAACGTTTAGCCAAAAATATTAAAAAATAGTTTTATTTATTGAATCAATCAATTAATCACGAATAAAGAAATGAAAGAGAAGAGGTCTTATTTGGAAATGACGGAGCATCAGTTAAAATTGATCCTTGTAATTATTATGTTAGATATATTTTTTCATCACAAATTAATGAATATACGAAGCAGACAAAACTAGCGATAAATCAAGTTCAAATATAAAATACTAATACTGCTAATACACTGTAACTAAAAGTCTGTGTACTACTCTGACTATTATATGTTGGAGAGATATTACGTTTTTATCGAATGAAAATTAAAGCAAACGTAAATTGTATCTAATAAAGCAGAATATATATCAATGCTTGTGCGTGTATAAGTAAGTAATTCTGACCAGCGATTGATTGAGGTTGTTGTAGCTACAGTAAACTGTAACTGGAGCTAAATGAAAATTTATGTTAATAACGTTTTAATCAAAACGTTTTAGTTTTATTTATTT
Source organism: Oconnorella tubifera (assembly GCA_034700105.1). Taxonomy (NCBI): domain Eukaryota; kingdom Metazoa; phylum Annelida; class Clitellata; order Enchytraeida; family Enchytraeidae; genus Oconnorella; species Oconnorella tubifera. The sequence goes on along the minus strand of JAQIXG010003467.1, from coordinate 1,173 downwards.
ATCGGGTTAAAAAATAATTCTCAGAATATACTTTATCATGGGGTGCAGAATTGCTGTAATAGTTACTGACTCACTTAGTTAGCCAGTACGCTTTTTTAGCGAATGTAGTTTCAAAATCTTGACTTTAAATGCAAGCTGATGATAATGAAGATTGTTATTAACTTAATTTTAAATATATTCAATACGAAAAATGCTGTTTTCTTAATGGTTTGGCTTTAATCTTTTCAACATGTTGCACTTAACTTGGACAATAATATATCGAGAATGCACAACTAGCACGAGTAGGCTAGTCTGTATAAATTATGCAGTTTTAAGATTTTTTTATGTTATTTCATTGATTATAGTACCATGTACCATTATTTTTTTTTAAATCTGGGTATTAATATAATTTTATGGAGTTCAATATTCAGTCCAAATTTCGTTTAAAGACTATTGTATTTAATTTAGAATTCAGACAATATTAGGCCACCATTTATTCTAATGATATTGTAATGAATATTAATTAATATATGCTCCCAAATGATTAAACACGTTGAAATTAATCTTCTCTAGTTATATTTGTTATTTACTTTGCAAGGTATAAAGTAAACTTTATGCAAATTTTCTCCATCTGTCGATTACAAATGCTCATTGTAATAAGCATTTTTAATCGACAGATGGAGAAAGCTTGCATAAAGTTTACTAAATGACAAATATAACTATTATGAAACTTGTCTATAGACAAGTTTCATAACAGAATCATTGTCTGCGATAATAAATAGAATTAAAATTCGCAGACTGTCGCTCTATACTGAAAAACATTATTAATTTTATAAATGTAAATATTATTTTATATACCTCTTTTTATAAATCATTAAATATATTGATTTGTAAGGACAAGTCAAAAATCATTTTATTATGTATTGTTTTAAATTTTTATTGCAATTTTTTCCTTCATTTTGAATTAGAATTTTGAACAATATGCATAATATTTGCTTTAAAATCTATCCGTTTTCATTCGTAATAAGTTAATTAACTGTTTTACTCAATTTTATTAAAAAATGTGAATAAATTCATTGTTGTACAATTGATACTTTGATCGAGATTGAGATCAATGTATTATAGTGCTAGTTATATACCATCTATTATAACGTAGTGTTTTTAGTAGTGTTCTCCAGCATCTATTATAGTGTA
>JAQIXG010003466.1:0-14812 GCA_034700105.1 Oconnorella tubifera | reverse complement strand
TAAGCCCTATAACCCCCCTATCCTACTCCATGTTATAATCATGAAATCCCCTCCCCTCACCTACTCCACAGCTAACACTCAAAAACGGAATCAATTGAACTGATTTTTATTGTAAAAATGTTTGAGTACTCAACCCCCCACCCTCGAGTCACAAAGTAACTGACAATTCTCATTAATATAATATTCTCAACATAATGACATCGTCGGCTACACAGTTAACTATATAAAGGCAACGCATGGCTTTCTTTGATTTTAAGGCCCGTTTACATTGGCCGACACTTTACATTTTAATTTAAATTTCATGAGTGTAGCCGTTTCTAGTCATCACACTTTCATACTGAGCCTATCGATTTAATTAATTTCAGAAAAAAAATATTTATCTTTCAGGTAGTTTACATCGAAACTGAAAGCGATGACTTGGTTGTTCTTTCTCCACGTTGGCTTTGCAGTAATGTTATTGGTCAGATATTGTCACACGAAACAATGAATATCATTCGACCAACAGGATGTTTCACTGCAGAGGATTTTCAGTCTCAGTTTTCTGACTTTGAAGCTGAAGATCTTCTTGCTCTTTTAGAAGCAATACAAGTTAGCACTCGCTGTGATATAGATGGAGAAATTGAATATGAACTGCCTAGTCTAAATTTTGTAGAAACATTAAGTGGCTTATGGGATCGCGAAAAGCTGAGACTTTCTGATGGTGTCTATGGCGGAATTCGACTTGCGATTCCGTTGGCGATGAGCAATCAACTAAAGTTTATTTTTCCTCGCATTCAAGTACAGTTAAGACGTGATTATCTATCTGAAAAAGATAATATCAACATTGACCTCTATCAATGGCATCATGGCTCAAAGTACTGTCGCAGAAGCCTAGAAGCATTAGTAACTCTTACTGATGATGAACAAGCTATTGAAGTCAAATGCCGTGGTTCTCAAAGTGAAGTTATGAATTTATTCTTATTTTTGGAAGATATATATGAAGCGATACACAGAGTTATTGAAGAATGTCTTCCAGGGTTAAGTCTGGAACGACAACCACTAAGTTGCAGGCATTTGCGTGAACATTGTCAAGTTATTTATAACTATTTGCCAAAGTATATTTTTTATGCCCAGATGCACAATCAAACTACTGTTAAGCTAATAGAAAGTAGCAATCTGACTACGGAAAATATTATAGATTTAGTGGCATTTGGTTCCAGTGAAATTTATTCCCAGCTGAAATCAGGTTTAGATTATCATATATCACATCTATCAGTTAAATCGAGAAGAGCACTGTGCGCTATTTTAGACCCTCCAGATCCGTTTGGACGAGACTGGTGCTTACTGGCCTTATCTTTAGGATTAACAAATGAACTACCGTATGTTGATACAACTCAACAACAAATTGTCAGTAAAACTGATCATTGCATAGCAATTTGGGCACAGAATAGTGATGCCACTGTTCGAACACTGGTATTGAAATTGCTTGAGCTTGGACGAGAGGATGCTGTTGATATGCTTTTGCTATCAATACCGATATTTAATTTTGTTCCTTCGATAGATGGCATCATTAGTCAGCTGCATGATAAGCATGTAACGGCTCCATTTCTGCTTGATAGTTCTGATGTTAACAGTAACTAAACAAATGTTACACATCTTAGATATTTTATATTAATATGTAAGCATGCAGGTTTGCCAGCAAAATTTGTGTCTAATAATTATCAGAAATAATTTTAAGAAGGTGACATATATAATTCAATAAATTCTATACACTAAGTATATTATAAATACTTTGAAAGTATTATGAAATTTGTTACTTATATGTACTCAGTCAATATAGATATAAGATGCTGCCAAAATTCAATTATAATGTGCTTTTGTGAACAAGCGAGTGTGATGAATGGATCTTTCAAGAGTCTATTGCTCTGATTTGATGTAAATGATTAATATATTATGACTTGTGCATATGGAAATATTTATTACACGATAGAACGTTTTGATGATTTTTTCTGTATTATTTTTCATGTTCTATTAAAAATAGGTATATGGCAATATGCCGTATGGGGTTGTCCACAACGGACCTCCGCAAAAAAATCCTCTTTTTCGACCTCCCCCTTGTCCGCTTTTGTCCGCATTTGACCAACAACCCCCCCCCTCTCTTTGCGGACGTTCGTTATGGACAACCCCTATGTCTATATTAATTTGATATTTAGAAATAATCCAGAAATTTTATCATCAGAAAAAAGGAAATAGTATTAAATAGTTCAATATGAAGTGAATGAAAATACTGTAAAAGAAAATGAACTTAATAATAAAGATAAAAAGTCTTGTCACCCTTTGAAAGCAACAGAAATAGAGATAGACAGAGTGGCTGAGGGAGTTCCAGGACTTCAAGGTTAAGTGACATACAGATCATCAGACAGTGAGCAGATAAACTGAGAGCATAATATGGGTTCGTCAATCTAAACTTGTATAATCATTAAAATATTTCTCAATATATGTTTGTTTGTGGTTTCACTGTGATATCTTGTGGTGTTTCTATAATCTTGTCCATTTATTGTATTTCTAGTATAAATAGTTACGATGCATTTAAGCTAAGAATAATTTCAACACACTAACACGAGGTTTACAATATTGGAAACAATTTTTTTATTAATAATGTGAAATATTAAAATAGTTCAAAAGAAATATAAAAGAGAACATGCACATGTATATGCATCTATTGAACTTAATAGTGCTCAATTGTTGTTTTCAGGACATCCATGAAATATGAAACACAGTTAGGCTTATGACATATTATACACATTATAACCTATTATAATACACTTTATGACATATTATACACATTGTTGCTACAGGAAAGAAATTATTTGTCACACTCTGTACATAATTAACTGAATTTAAATATATATATAAGCACTTTTAAGTTATAGTACAAGTAATAATAATAATAATAATAATAATAGCATTGACAATACCTATTGTAAGACTGTCTATTTATTTAATTAGCATCGGTGTATTATGCTGATGTTAAATATATAGAGAGATAGAGAAAGTGTTTATTTGGTTTTATGTTTATTATGGTTTTATGTCTTTTTCATTTTCCTAAGACTGACTTTAATTTCTGCAATGACTGTTCTGTGATCTGGATCTAATTCAACCAATGAGTAGCTCCTGCAGTTCTGCAAAGAACCTATCTGAAAACAAACAATTAGCACGAGCTGTAGTACCAGAATCAAAAAATTCTGATTCATTAGCGCCGCGCACATATTGTGAGTGCACTGAAGATAGGTCCTTCCTGCACCCCCGAACACCGTGGAACGACACAAATAAATCCTGCGGGCAAAACAAGCTTAGAACAAATAAAAATCGTTACATGGTAAAACAAGGATTAAAATATGAGATGTTTGAACCTTAGTTAATTAATAATATTTAAAAAATTGATTAATAGATAACATGGTTATCCCGATAGTTGTATATATGGAAGGTCATCTGATTAGAGAGATACACTTAGTGGCATTCCTCAAGGCTGTGTCCTGGGGCCATTACTTTTTGTTATATATATCAATGATCTTCCTGAATTATTAGAATGACTTAAATAATTGTGATATTTTTTATTTGCTGATGATGCTAAAATGTATAAATATATCTCGTGAGAGAGATGATTGTGATTTTTTAAAGGAATGCTGTAAAACTTCAAAGATGGTATAAAAATTGGCTTATGACATTAAATACAGATAAATGTAAAATTTTGACTGTAGCTCGGTCTAACAATATAATTGATTGCAAATATGGCTTTGATACAGTAAGCTATCAATATAATTGATTGCAAATATGGCTTTGTTACAGTAAGCTACCAATGTAATTGATTGCAAATATGGCTTTGCTACAGTAAGCTACCAATATAATCGATTGCAAATATGGCTTTGCTACAGTAAGCTACCAATATAATTGATTGCAAATATGGCTTTGATACAGTAATTTAAGGTTTGTTTCACTGGAGCGGGTGCACAGCATCAAAGATTTGGGTGTTGTCATAGATTGTGAGCTCTCCTTTAAGGAGCATATCCATGAAAACATAAACAAAGCTTATCAAATGCTGGGCATTGTTAATAGAATTTTAAGCATTTGGATGTTGAGTACTTTAAACTAATTTATAAATCTTTAATATGGGATTATTTAGAATATGCTAATTGTGTCTCGAGTCCCTACAAAATATTTCTAACCGAAGATATTGAGAAAGTACAAAAAGAGCCGCTAAATTAACAATGGCGGATTCAGGCCATTCAGTAAGAAGGAGGTGGGGTCGATTTTTTTCAGAGCTGAGGATCCTTTTTTTCTTTTTTAAGTTTGTTGACTAGATTTTACGTTTTTAGATTTTACGATTTTTCAGCACGAATTTATAACATTGTATGCTTTACAAACAGTTAAAATATATCGGTCTCTGTGGAAGCCTACATGCTTTACATTTATTTATTACCAGGAAGTATGTTAACTATGTAGGGATGGGGGGCGATCGCTCCATCAAGCTTTAAATTAAAATGTAAAAAAAATAAAACGAGTCTGTAGAGAGGGCGATCGGCCCCTGTCCTCTATGGAGCCGCCACTGTTAATTAATTGAAGCTGTTTGTAAATTATCAATATTTCGAACGTCTTAAATATCTTCAGTTGCCAACTTTGGGTACGGGTGAAACGCGGGACTGCGGGAATGAATGTGGTGAAAAGCGGGATTGTGTTGCGGGAATGTGTTGCGTTAGTATTTTTATGGTTAGGGTTAAGGGTTAGGTTTTTAGGGTTAAGGGTTAGGGTTATGGCTAACCATAACCCTAATCCTAACCCCAAAAAGACTAACGCTAGTCTTTTAGGGTTAGGATTAGGGTTATGGTTTTGGCTAACCATAACCCTAATCCTAAAAAACTAACGCTAGTCTTTTTAGGGTTAGGGTTATGGTTAGCCATAACCGTAACCCTTAACCCTAAAAACCTAACCCTTAACCCTAACCCTAAAAATACTAACGCAACACATTCCCGCAACACAATCCCCCTTTCACCACATTCATTCCCGCAGTCCCGCGTTTCACTCGTACCCGCCAACTTTACGATTTCGTAGAATAAGGGAATTGAAACTTATAAGATTTTAACTGGGAAATATGATGTACCCGGTATAGACAATATCTGAGATTCCTACAAGTGAAAATTTGCATACTCGAGGTAAATCTTTGAAGCTTAAAACTGAGGGTTCAAAATATGACTTGCGAAAGTATTCTTTTACTTCTCAAATTGTTCAAAACGAACAGCTTACCAGATCATGATATATTTGCTGAGTCCGTTAATGGCTTTAAAAACAAATTAGATCTAGCTTGTGGAAGTATGAGGATATATATTTTAATTATAAAGCTGATTGCGTTAGTGGGATAAATCTATGATTAACTATTTTGAGATGTGAATATATTCATTAGCCAATATTTATACATTATTTTCATTTATAGGCCTATGATGTGATGAATTTCAAGAGATCAGGGTTAGGATTTTAGTGTTTATGTGATAAAAACAACCAACCGTGCCACATTGTTGTTACAACTAAGTTGAATCAACAGGGTTAGAATTCCGGTGTAAATATAAGCCCTACTTTGCGATGTAAATGGATTAAAATTTGGATTATTATATTAAAATTCTAAGTAAAGCATTAAGTTGCTAATGGAGACAAGATGAAAATTATAGTGTATTACTATAGATTTAACTTAGTCACTAGGGTTAGAATCCTGGTGATGATGGGATGAAAATAATGATGGCATATTGTAGATTCATCTAAGTTGAGTCATTAGGGTTAGAATTCCGGTGTTAATATCAGCTCTACTTGGCGATTTAAATGGATTAAGGTTAGGATCAAGCTGATGAAAATCGTAGTGTATAATTATAGATTTAACTTAACTAAAGTTAATTCACTGGGGTTAGGATTCTGGTGTCGATGGAATGAAAATCATAGTGCCACATTGTAGTTATAAGTAAGATAGGTTATTAGGGTTAGAATTGTGGTGAAAATATAAACTCTGCTTTGCGATGTAATTGGATTAAGGTTAGGATCATTATATTGCAATTACAAGGGAAGTATAAATGATAGAGTGAAAATCATAACGCTACATTGAAGATATAACTAAGTTAAGTTATTAGGGTTAGAATTGTGGTATAGATGAATTGTGACGTTTGGTCCCCCCGTCCGATCGTCCGTCGGATGCGGCTGAGATAAACCTACGTGGGTCTGGACGCCGTCGTCCACCAGGCCTGACGACGACGCAGGCTGTTCGGGCTGTACCCAGTCACTGAACCACTACTCGTGTTTCAGTTTAATTCTTATTCACTTTATTATATTTTCTTATTCTGACCTTCCACGACGTTCAGATAGTAATTTCTCGTTAAATAAAGTTACTGACCGGTGACCGTCTACCGGTGACCCTCTACCGGTGATTGTGTACCGTATACCGGTGACCGTATACCGGTGATCGTATATTGGTGACCGTTTTCCTTCCTTGATGAATGCTAAAAACTCTCTCACAACTTTCACACTTCTACTAGATAAATTAATATTAATTTAGGTAACTGGATTATTAAAAAGGGGTACAAGGCTACATTAATGAAGATATTAACCTAGTTTAAGTTAATATTTGAATATACAATCAACTACACTTGTTGAAGAAAGAATTAACTATTTATTTATAAGATTCATAACAAATAAACTTCTATACAGTTGCAAAAGGCGAAAAATTGTTAAGACGACAAAACTTAACGATAAACATTACTTGAGAATATATAAAGAATTAATTACAAGGTATAAACTTAAAGTGCTCAACCTTTAAACTTACTTTCTAACCCAAAAATGAAAATCTATTAAATCCTCTTTCTCACAAAACATTCATTTAACTTCAATGTATGTCTACTTTATCTCAGAATATCTTCTTCCGTAGTTAGCCGCCTCTCTCTCTCTTCTTAAACTATCAGTAACCTCGAAGCTAACCCGAAAATTACTACTTCCGCCCAAACATAAACTAAAATTTCTTCCCTTACCGACTAAACGCGTCTGTCCGATTCAAAAACCACGACTTGAATCATATATGTCCGTTGGATTCAAAAACTACCATTTGAATTCTTACAGGTCCGTTCGATCCAAAAAAATCACCATTTGAATACCTATACATCCGTCCGATCCAAAAATTATGATTTGAATGCCAACTTATCATCTAAAAACTGCGTGTCTTAAGCTGCCAGCTGCTAAGCCCCGTCTACAAACTACCCTCTCTCCACCATTCCAAAATATCCCTCACAGCAGTTAAAAGTTGAGATGATATCAGCTTTTATCACTTAGCACCCAAAAATAAAACTAACTTCTTTAATATTCAATAACTCTTAAATTTGATCGTTTAGAATTATTCATCATTAAAAAATATTCACTTCAGATATCTGACTTTATGAAAACAATGAAGTTAAAGTATATTTATTATCAAGCAAAGCAATTTTAACTTAAAATCTCCCATTTTATGTCTGTAAATTCAAATTTTCCGTTTCTCCCACCAACTGCCAAATAAAAGTACCTAATTTTAGATTCTTAATAACTTTCTATTTGCTAAAAAAAAATTCGTAAAAAATACCCTCGTATATCACTTAAGTTTAACAAAGCTTAGATGCTACTTATCTTAATTTTACGAGTTTTTTAAGTTATAAAAATTAATACTTAAAAACGATCTATTAATAGATTTCTAAACATTTTCTAGCGCCACATCCGCCTTTTGCATCGCTACAGCTGCATGCACTAGCTTTCTATCGACTCTCAAAGCTACAGGCTCTGACCGGTTCGGTCACAGCCTACCGCCACTTATGGTCACAGCCTACAGATGACTTACGGTCACAGCCTACAGCCAAACTATCTACCGCAGAGGCTCTGACTAGCCACGCCCCCTCCCGCTAACAGCTAAACTAGACGTCGCGCACTATCATGTCTGCTAAATCTCCCTCCAAAAACTATCTCTAACTCCGCCTATGCCTATAGCTTAGCTACTACAGCTAATCTACCCACTACAGCTACAAATACCTATCGATACCATCATGCATACATCCAATCACAAACATTCGTTCGAACAACCTATTTATAGCTACTATTATTATTCGATAAGCAAATAGAGGCAGCAAACACTATGTGACACAAAACTAAAATGATAAAAAAGTCTAAATAGCAAATTTCAGTACAGAATGACTTGTGTCGCGATGCAAATGGATTGGAGTTAGAATTATATTACAGTGTTTGGATTTGGTGAAGTATTTTTAAGTCAGACAACATTTACTCTGTCTGCTGGCTGCTGGATACTTTCCGTCACCATGGAAATCGGCCATCGGGTTAATGATCTCTAAACCCAATAAAGACAGAAAAATTGTGACAAACTACTGCCCAATCAGCCTGCTTAGCGCGATAGGCAAACTGTTTGAAAAAGTCATTGCCAATAGGATGCATTTTCACTTCCGTGAAACTCACTTTTTTAACCAATGGCGGCGTATGTAATGTAAGTTATGTATATGATATGTAAGTTATATAGATTATTCTTATAAGATTATTATGTACTCAATACATTATCGAGTATACTCCATTATACTCATTCTTAATATCTCTTATATAAATTGCATGTACTCTCCTCCGCTCACTTGAATAGCATTATATAATATAGCAGGGAGGGAGGGAGGGAGGGAGGGAGTATATTCTGTATGTGGTGGGAGGGAGAGAGGGAGTATATTCTGTATGTGTTGTAACCTTATGTGTTGGGCATGTGTATACTTGTGCGACTGTGCACAAATTTATGTTGATAGTATTCTAATCTCCAATTGATTTAAAATTAATAAATTATTTTAAAATATATCTAAAACAAATTTTATTGCTTTTAGATTAAATAGTTTGAGTTAGTTGAGTTAAATATTATGATTTATAATATTTAATCAGGTTACTTGCGCTAAATTTTTAGTTATCGTAATTGATGACTGTTTAACATTAAAATTACATGTTAAGAGTATTGAAAGTATATTGTGTTCTGGTTTAAGGGTAATCAGTAAACTTACATTTAAAACTAATACTAATATTGCATTAACGCGTTATAATGCTCTTATTTTGCCTCATTTAAATAATTGTAATATAATTTGTGCTTGCAATTATAAGACATTATAATATATTATTAGAGATATGTAAACTTGAAAAAGTGTACGTATCTGTACAAATTCTTCAAGATTAACTCCATCCAAATTTCTATTTTACAAATATACAATTTTAGATGTATAAAATATTAATAAATTGCAAATTGGTCATTTTATGTGTCTATAGTTTATAATGATATATACCTGGGGGCATATCATAAATATTTTGTCATACTAACTCTGTGCATTCTTGAAATTTGCGAAATTCGTCAATTTTTTTCCGCTTCTTAGCTCAGCGAAATACTCTTAAATTTTTCGTTATGATACTGGGTCCGATAACGTGGGACAACATTCCCAATTACATTCAGAATATCCAGTCATTTTATTCTTTCAAATTTAAATATAAAATTCTCTTAATGAGTATCGAACTTAAACTAAATTTATGGTCATTTTTATAAGAGTATTTTTCAATAATATTATCTTTTTGAAATTTTTCTTTGCAAAGCCTCCATCCAGGAAGTTTGGGTGCAAGGAACCATACGGGAAATACGGGATCTTTGGATAACCATACGGGAAATACGGGACCTTTGGAACAAATTAATGGGTGCATAGTCCAATGACCTTCGTTCTTGATGTTTCTATTGGACGACAAATCCTACAATGCAACCAACTTGTTTAAGGCCTAACGTATCAATTTGGGTCCTCGTGTTAAGGATCCTACTCATGGACGGACTGGCCTGGTGAAGGATTGAGGGATTCCTCAGTGGGCCTCCCCACCGTGTGTGTTTCATGGGCCCCCTGTAGCAAAACAATAAATAAATGTTAACGGAAAAAAAATTGAATTTGCACGGTAAAAATATAGCATTTTACCATTTGAGATCGGGCCAAACCCGGTGAATAAATATTTAGAGGGCGAGGGGAGGAGTAGCGAAAGAATATAATGAATATAAATAAATATAATATACACTATATAATGATTAACTTGTGTGTCAATTTATTATAATGGAAGAGAGAACCAGGATTTCGGTTACTATTTTCAGAGTTTTAATTAAGTATTAATACAATTAGTAGCCTACTGACTTATAAGCGTTCTAATGTTTGATAGAAACAAGCTTTAGTAATCCGTTATTTCTATTAATTTCTATAACAAATTAAGCATAACTGCCCCTCCTAAAATTAGTCAACCGTCATAGATAATTACTTGAAATTTTACTTACAGCCCATCATTCAGGGGTGGGTAATTCCAGCTGTGTATTTTTTTTATCACCTTCACCCCTAATTTTCAGTTTTAAAATACTATTCTGTAAGATTTTAAACGCATCATTTGTTCATAGAATAGGCCTAATTCAAGCAAATTAATCAAAGGAGTAAATTATGCAATGAATCATACAATGTTTCTGACAATTGCATGTTTCAATGAATCATGCAATTGTAATCTGTCGTCCTTAACATCAATCACTTTATGTAGCTAACTTTGAAATATGTTGACATCCAAAGATAACGGCTAAAGTTAAATTCTGATGAAAAGTGTGATAATGATAATTTTTATTAAAATATGCAATTTGGATCTTCAAATATTGAATTCGGCTTGATGAGGAGATAGGATTGGGGCTGCAATGCATTTTGATATCATTTTCCCATCATCAAAAAAGAAAATCTTGCAAGAAATGAAATAACACATACTGGCGATTTTAATGATTTTAATGAAAAAATCGCATTTTTGGGGTTAAGGTAGGATCTGTTTTATGGGGTTTAAAAATTTAGTTGTGAAACTATACTTGCTTCCATTGACCTGAATCAATAGGGTGTCCATCGTTAATTTAGCTGCTATTGATTGAAGCATGTTTTTTGAAAAAAAATCGGAAATTAGGGGTGAAGGGATTATAACGTATAGATTAAATACCACAGCTGGATTATCACCTCTGATTTAGGAGGCGGCGGGTAGACGAGATTTTAAATTATTATCTATGACTATTAACAAATTTTAGGAGAGATCTCCTAAGATGCAGTTATGCCACAAATTAGTATAAATGCTGCAAATGCAAATTTAAAAAATACAGGATGGACATTAAGGTTGTATTTTCACAGAGGAAGGAATGTACACAGTATAATAATAATAACCACAAATGGTAGAAAGTGCGCACTGGGGGAGTATTTTTAAATAACTTTTTAGTAGGTTATCTTTTGGTGCCCTACATATGTAGGGCACCTTATCATATGTGCCCTACAGTCCTTTTACATACAGGCATAGGAGCGCAATGGGCCCCACGAACCTACAAGCTTCTTTCTTGTTGCTGTGAGAGCTTGTGCTACTTTATAAATATATATCATATATCATTTGGTTGATAACAGATAACAAAATTTTCTAGTCGTATATTTCTAGTCGACTATTGTATATAATGTAGCTGCTTTAGCGCTGATATTATAAGTGATCTATATGATAATAACGCTTCAAATTTGAAGCCTTGCTAGTTTTACTCCAACCGCTCTTCGTACTTCATCCATTTCAGCTATGGCTTGCTGATAATTCACTGCTGCGCTTGAAAACTTCATTGCTTCATTATGATAATCTGGAACTGCTAATCGTAAACGTAGCTGCTTGCATTTTCTTCTCTACAGCAGCAATACTATAACAAAGAGAGACAGGTGATTGAACTCCCTACATTTGATGTTAATATTAGGCCTAAATTTGTTCGTGTCCCGTCAAAGCGGCATCGACAAATCGGATCAAACTACTAATTTTTAGGGCTAGGTGTGGGATTAAGATACCGATTAAGATTGTGGTTGAAGTTAGGGTCAGTGTTAAGGTTAGGGTTACATTTATTGTTATTTAAGGTTATGGTTACTAAATAAATTGAAGGGCCGATTTGTCGGGTTAATGTATTTTGGGCAGCTTTGTCGAGGTACCGCAATTATGAGATGAGACTAATGCGGATAATATACAATTGCTTAACTTCTCAATTTCAGTCTTTTGAGAAGTAAGAGAAGAAAATTTGGTGTCAGTGCAATTAGTCATATGGGTTATAAATACTTAGAATTGATCCAACATTATCATTATTGTTAATGAAAAGATTATTCTTTTACTGGGGGCATAAAATACAGTTTGCTGTTATATCTACTACTGATGTCTGATGTTAGCGATGTTAATTGGCATGGTGGAGCGGGCATTTGCGTTAATTCTTCCTAAATTTGAAAAAATATAGACATCAGAAGCAAATATTTGAGAAAATAAATTTGGTCTCATGAAATGAAAAAAAGAGAGAGACACGAGACTTTATGACAAGACCTAGAAATATTTCTAAATATTAGCATTAAGATTTAGATATTAAATCTAAAGATTTGCAAATCCAATTGGAAATTTCTTTCTTCGCCGTCAATGTAATAATTCTTCATTCACTATTATGCTGCTCTGATATTAAAGTATCATGTGTATATTATTCCAGTCTAGATATTCTACTCATATTTTCATGTGGAAGGGAATAAATACTAGCCAAAATTATAACCAAAACCATATTATATTCGTTGATCATATTATATTTGTTTCTCAAACTTTTTGCAATTAGTTACCCACACGCAGGCTACTATTTACGCTCCAGAATATAAGGCTGCTTGTCTGCTGTCTAAAACAGCTGTTATAATGAAATGCCACCTATTCTAGGATCATCACTAGGTATATCTGATGGAGCTTGAACTTTTCTAGCAAAATATTTCTGTCAAATACTGACGTAAGCTATGAGTCGCCAATAAATATGGAATGAAGATAAGCAGTTCATTTATTTTCAAACAAACTAATTAAATATAATAAAATATAAAATATTGCTACGAGTAGTAGTTTGGTTTGCTTTTCTGGTATCGGAGATTAGTCTATTGGTTACTGTAAAATTTATGTTTATTATCAACTGAGCTACTATGTGGTTTGCGACATAAATGTGTCGAAAAAAATATTGGGCGTAGCACATTTATAGTCAGCTTTTGTGAAGCCAAACTTTCAAGAGCTGTTTAAATACAAACCGAATGCAGTTTCAAACAATTTGTTTCAAATATTTCACACTACCTTACTCTTTCATTCTGTAAAATGAAGAATTACTTTCAAGAATGGCAGTCTTCTTTTCATTTCCGAAGCTTTATGGATACGTAAACAGAATGTGTAAACTATACATTTCCTGTTTCATATGTAAGTTAAATGCAGCATTCGGCGCTCCATACATTGAATGTTTATACAGTGTAACATCAGAGTTAAGATGCACTTGGAGAGCACTTAGAAAAATATACTTTCAATATAGCGTGATTATAGGAGCGGCCAAGAATATTCAACCTCAGTAGCCCATCTGCACATTGAGAGCTGCAGTGAGAGCTGTAGCATACTTGAAAGGTGCGTACTGCAGCCTCACCTTAAACAACCTGACTTGTATAGATTTTCTTTCTTCTAAGCTTCAGTCTATCGTTACTCACCATTCGAATCCATCCTGCATCGTCGTTCAATCGTCTGAAAGTATTAGTTTCCTCAGTAACTTTATATTACTAATAATGGCGGCAACTAACACTATGGATGCAATCAAAAAGAAGATGCAGGTGATGAAATTGGATAAAGAAAATGCTTTTGACAAAGCTGATCAGCTCGAGCAGAAGCTAAGCGAGCAGAAGATTGTATACGAAAAGGTAATTTTTTGAAAATTATTCATTTTGTTTATTTAATGGCTCGTTATGTTTATATAGCATAACGAGCTTCATGTTTTTATAACAAAATGGTTTGTGCTTTGGATTCGTATGCAACATGTCCATGTTTGAATCCCGTAAATGCTCCGTATTTACAATTACTATAGGCCTCCCTATTGTAATAAAATCTTAAGTTGGCAGCTAAGACATGAATGTCTGAGATATCGTTTATATAATACGTTAAACTTCAATATAAATATTACTGTGTAGGCCTATACGACAAATAGTATAATCATGTATATTATTGTAAAATAAATGGGAAGGGGGGAGGACTTTACTTAATTACTAACCTTATTGCTAAACCTATAATCTTTATTTTGGGTCTGGTTTTCGGTGGAAACCCGTGTGATGGATTCCTTTCTTCTCTTTTTAACATCTCATTAAATACTACGTACTAAGTCATAAATAATATACCTAATATCTATATTTCAAATATCAGGGCCGATAAAATAAACGAATCTAAATTTACATTTTCTTGTTTTACTTTATTTGGATGGATACGCCGATACTATTATTTAATTTTAACTAATTACTTCAGATAAATTAATCAACACATATAACAACACCAGTCTTAATATAAATATCATAATATAAATATATTAATATAAAGTATTACGACAAGTAACATTCTCGAACACAAGAACAATAAAATAGAATACAATTAAATATATAACATAAAATAAATCACCAATACATTTCAGTGAAAATCTTACATTAAAGTATTACAATAAGTAATATTTTCAAACATAAAAGATATACCATACAATAAAATATATCATCCAAAATAAATCACCATAACAATTCAGTGAAATTATACATAAGAACAAAATGAAACATAAAATAAACCACCAACAATTCTAAATCTAAATGTGGATATGTTACAGTCAATCTGTCAAGTCAGGAACTTTGTAAAGTGCCTGACTTTTTTAGGCACTTTGTAAAGTTCCTGA